>JAODAL010021455.1:0-67042 GCA_025379985.1 Phyllomedusa bahiana | reverse complement strand
TTTAAAAAAGGGAAAGAATGGGGGGCCTGTCGGGGGCTGGGGAGCCCAACTACAAAGGGGGTCACCCCCCGAAGGATGGCTCTCTCAAACCTGGGAAGCATCCACACCCTTTTCCCGCCCCCCTTTTGGGCGGGCACAGGTATTCAGATTAGGGGAAGAAACAATGTAAAACAAACTCAAGGTCAGAGTGTAATAATGTTTTAGGGGGGATTGTGAGGGGAAACATATATTTTTTTAGTGCTTTTGTAATGAAGTTTGTGGTGCAAATTCATTATTACACCATATAAGCTTAGCTGAACAGCACAGATACTCCAAGAGGGGCGCCTGCTTCCTGGACCACTCCCCACCATGTGCCAGCATGGACCTGGGTGGAAACCATGACCAAAATCCGGAGAACAAATCAACTAGTGCCACATTCCTGAAGACTGCAAGAAACAAAAGGAACTTAGCCCGCCCTGAAGCCAGTTTGTAAAATCCATTGTATTGCCAATAAGGCCTTCTTTTCGGGGTCTGCTTCACACTGAGGAGGAATTCATATCAGCTCTGTGCTGGTGTCATTTCTTCATGCCGGCAATCAGTGTTCAATTTGGACAGCAGTAGTCACGCGGTGTACCCCTGAACCCAACAGAAACTGCTCTAGTTAAAGTCTCTAATGATCTCCTCACTGCTAAATCTCAGGGTAACTACTCATTGTTGCTTCTTCTGGATCTCTCTGCAGCGTTTGACACTGTAGATCACCATCTTCTCCTCAGCATTCTGAGCACCATTGGCCTCCAGGACACCGCTCTCGCTTGGTTCTCATCCTACCTGTCTGACCGCTCCTTCAGTGTCTCTTTTGCAGGTTCTACTTCTTCTCCTCTCCCTCTTGCTGTTGGGGTCCCTCAGGGATCAGTTCTAGATCCTCTCCTCTTCACAATCTATAGAGCCCCCATTGACCAAACCATCAGTAGATATGGCTTCTAGTACCATCTCTATGCTGATGACACAACCTACACCTCCTCCCGGGACATCACTCCCGCCCTGCTAAAAAACTCAAGTGACTGTCTGTCCGCTGTCTTTGACATCATGTCTTCTCTCTATGTCCAACTAAACCTCACTAAAACTGAACTTCTTGTTTTTCCCCCATCTACTAACCAACACCGAGCTACTATTTCTGTCTCAGTGTGTGGAACCACCATAACTCCTAGGCAGCAGGCCCGCTGTCTTGGGGTTATACTAGATTCTGATCTGTCCTTCACCCCCTACATCCAATCACTTGCCCGCTACTCTCACCTGCATCTCAAGAACATCTCCAGAATCCATCTTTTTCTCACTATCGAAACAACTCAAACTCTCATTGTTGCTCTTATTCTTTCTCGTCTCGACTCCTGTAACTCCCTGCTTATCGGTCTCCCTCTCTGCACACGCTCCCCTCTCCAATCTGTCCTGAATGCAGCAGCCAGGTGTAATGGGTTGCGCCGCGGTCCGGGCCACGGACCGCGGTCGCACCTGCGTTCCCCATAACGGGTCCCCGGCGGGGACGGGGGAGACCGTGTGCCGCACTGCCGGCCGTGGCGCCACCCGTCCCATCCACTCACCTAGCCTCGCTCCCGTTCCGGTCCTCGTCCCCTGCCGAGGGAATGCGCATGCGGGGCCCCCTAGCACCGCGCGCCGCTCATCCATGTAAATTTAAAGGGACAGTGCGCCGGTATTGGGTAAGTGCCGGGCGCTGTCCCTATATAATTTTGCACCCCACGTCACTTTCCCTGCTGGATCTATGTTGCCCCGAGCCTTAGAGAAAGCGTTCCTAAAGTATTTTCTCGCCTTACCGTGTACCAGACCCCTTGCTACATTTCCCGACTCCGAACCTCTGCCGCCTGCCCTGACCTACCTTCTGCCCCACGACCACGAACCATTGCCGCCTGCCCTGACCTTCGGCCCTCCCACGACAAACGATTCTTGGACTAACGTTCCTGTACCTCCTGCACCTCGGCCGCCATCGCAAGCAAGTCACGTCAGGGGTAACGACCTGGTAGCCTCACGCCACAGCAAGTCCATCCCGTTTTCCGGCGGGCTCTGGTGAAAACTGGGGGCTACTTAGATTCCGTTCCCTGGTGTGGCTTAGCTATCATCGATTGCGGTGGTCAGGCGCATCCACTACCCAGCCGTCACAGTTAGATCCAGCCATGGATCCTGCCAAGGTGCTCCTGCCAAGCATCGCGGATCTTACACGATGGTTGCCCCAGCAGTCGCAGCAAAACGCAACAACAGCACAGCAGTTTTGGGTCAGCTCTCCACCATGATGCGTCACTCCTCGCATCCCAGCAACAGTCTCCACCTGCGGCCCCATCGGGATCCGTCTACGTCAGCCGTTCCATTGGCTAACCGTGGGACCCAAGCTTCGGCTCCCCTTTCCCATCAGCTTTGCCGGGGGTCCCAAGCCCCTGCCGGGGTTTTTATTACCCAAATGCTCTATTTCACATAGAACTGATGGCGGATCAGTTTCCCCCGGAGAGGTCTAAGGTAGCCTTCGAGTGAGCCTACTATCCGGGAAGGCCCGGCTTGGGGCACTCCCCTTGGATAGGAACACCCGGGGTACGGGGGATCACAGACCTTCCCCCAGGGTTTCTGCCCGTCTTCGAGGAGCCGGCGCGTGCTTTCCTCTGTGAGACCGCCCTCTTGAGCCTTCGTCAAGGGGCGACCCCTTGGGTACTATGCTACAGTTCCGTACCCTGGCTTCAGACTACGGAATGATGCCGCCCTCTGGCCACTTTCAAAAAGGTCGTCCACAGGAAAAAGACCTTTTGGCAAAGGACCTCCCTCCCCCTGATGAACTCATACACTGGCAACCGTAACATAAAAAGGTTTGCAGAGAGGCGGAAGAGCTGCGTCAGGAAAGAGATTTACCCCCGTCTGTTTCATCTAGCCCCGGGTTTTTTCAGCACCTCCTTTGTTTCCCCCCTAAAGCCCTGGGGGGAACCCATGAAAGTAAAACCGGGCCCATTTATCGGAGCGGGAGCTTAACCGTCCCCAAACCCGAAAAGCTTGTCTCACCGCCCCCCGGCCCATTTTCTGCAGAAGTTGTCCCTACGTCCCCAGCGTCCGGGAAACGCTCCCCCTGGTCCCGTAGGAAGGCGGTCCTAGGGCGTTTCTTCCTCTCCACGTTTGATAGCCAGGGGAGGGGGCTTTGATGCTGGTCCTCGTTCCGGAGTTCTCCCTTTTCCTGATTGGGGGGTTTTCCGGAACTTCATCTTACCCTCATGGTAACCCGTACCGCATCCCTGTAGCCGGGGCGGAGAAGCACGCTTTTTTTTTCCCATGGGGCCCCTCAGTAACCCCATCCATCATAACCCGGGCCGGTGACACCCCGGGGGGGGGCTCTACATAAGGGAAGACGGTTCCACGTTCTGTCCCGTGTTTCCCCGGGCGTCCTTTTGGGGCTTCCCGGGTGCAACTCACCCCTACGCTCGACTGGAAGACAGGCAAGTCCGCTTTGGGGGACCAAAATCCCAGAACCTTTCTTGGCGGTATCCACTCGGTGCCTACCACTTCTCCCCCCCACTTGTCAACCCCTTTTGCCAGGCCGCGGCCAAACCAGGACTTTGGGGATTTTCTCCGAGAAAGAGCCGATTCCCCCCCCACATGGGCCCTTAGACTGTCGATTGACCTCCCCCCAGGAACCTTCCCCCCGGGGGGGCACCCCGCCGTACTGGAGACCAGTCCTTGGGCCTACATTGGGGAGAATCGCAAAAAAGGATTCATTCATAAGTCCCTTCCCCAGGGGGACCCGGTTTTTCTTCGTGAAAGAAGGAGGGTTCCCTCCCCCCGTGAAAAAATACAGGGGTCTAAAAGATACGAAAAAACCGCACCCTCTCCCACTGATCTCAGAAACTTTTTGACCGTCCCCAAGGGGGCTAAAGTGTTTTCCAATTTTACTCCGGGAGCCATAAATCATCAAATTCGGGGGGGGGACGAGTGGAAACGGCGTTTAATACCCGAAATGGACATTTTTATACCCCGTGATGCCCCTTTGGGGCCCGTAACCTCCAGCGGGTTCCAAGAATCGTCAATGAGGGCCTTTCCCGGGGCTCTTTACACCTGCGCAAAATGTACCGGGGACCCTATTTTTCCCCTGATCTTCAGACTCACCGGGGTAAGTACCCCGGTTCTGAACTCTGCACAGCAAACCGATTGACGCCAAGCTGGAGAAATTTTATTCCATCGGACCAGCCTCCTTTCCTTTGGGGACATATTTTCGGCTGAAGGCCCCAGAGATGGACCCCCGGCAAAACCCCTGCGGGGACTACAAAGGCCCCTCCCGTCGGGGCTTCGGGCAATACAGCGCTTCCTGGGCTTTGCGAAATTATTAACCCACAATTTATTCCCCACTTCCCACCTTGGGGGCCCTATCGTGGCCCCATCAGAAAATGCAACCCCGGGTGTTTGGCCTCCGGAGGGTGAAAGGGTTTGTGATCATAACAAAGTCATAAACCAAAACTTTTAAAATAACCAGCTCACCAAAGTGGAAAAAAATTTTTTTCCATATAAACCCGCGTAGGGACCGTCGTCCCGCACGGGAATCCTGCTCCATCATAAGCCCCCTGCACTTTAGGGAAAAAAAAAAAGCAAAAAGACCCAGCGATAATGATACCAACGGTGCTGTTCTTTATTTCATTTCAATACATCCAATGGAGGGTGCAGGGGGGACCCACAAACCGACGCGTTTCGGGCTAAAGGGGAGCCCTTGTTCACGGTCACATATTTTTAACATAACGTCTTGGTTTAAATAGGAAAAGGAAAAAAAAAAGGGGGCGTGCCAAACTGACACACACGTCATTTCCATATCCAATACAAGGAAGTTAAAAAATACATTCATGAAACAATGTGTATACTTGTATCCACATATATTAATACATACAGAAAACATGTGTCTAACAAGGGTAAGAGGAATATCAGTAATTACTTTAATATATATATGCTAAATCATTTCTATAATTTAAGCCTCAAAGAGCCCTTGTATCCAACTCATAAATCCACACTGCTTCTCGCATCCGTACAAGATGCTGCCAATCTCCTCCATTTTTTGGGCTCTCAACTTTTTCTAACCAATAACATCGCAGGCTTTCTAATGATCCTGCATGGACTTCTATAAAATGTTTAGATGCCCCAGAGTGAGATGTTTGGCCTTTCCTTATACTATTTAGATGTTCAGATATCCGAGTTATTAGTCTTCGGATACTGCTGCCTATATATGTTTTTACACAGGAAACACAATAGATGGCATATACTAAATGATTAGTATCACAGTTGATAAATTTTTTTATACTGTACTGTTTTCTAGTATCCTTGTCTGTCTTAAAGGTGTTTTGTTTTATAGTATATTTGCATATGCCACATCTCTTTTTATTGCATGGGAAGAAGCCCTTAGAAGAGAGCCAGGTATTTTTTAACGGGAATATCAGAAAAAGTGCTAGGAGATATTTCCGATCCAATGGTCTTACTATGCTTTGCCACCAAGTGTATGCCCTCATCCACTAATTCCGCCAATATTTTATCCTGTCTTAAAATATTAACATTTTTGAAAAACAATTTTCTAATTGTATTAAATTCTTGGCTATACGTGATGGAGCATACCGTTCCAAACTGTTTTTTGATATTATTCTTGGGGGCTAATAAGGCAGCCTGTGTTTTTCCTTGAATTCTACTTTTTGCTCGGTGCATTTGTTTTTTATTGTATCCTCTCATTTCAAGTCTGGCATCTATCATTTTTACCTGGTTGCAAAAATCAGACTCAATAGTGCAGGCTCTGCGTGCTCGATAATATTCCCCCATTGGAATGGAATCTATGGTATGGTTGGGGTGGCAACTGTTTGCACGTAAGATCATGTTACCACTGGTGGGTTTCCTATATAGTGTAGTAATAACCCTGTTGTTGTTGTATGGGTCCCCCGTCAGTAATATATCCAGAAATGCAATACTATTTTTTCAACTGAGTGGGTAAAATGTAAGTTGATATTATTATCATTAAGGTAACTAATGAAGTCTGGTATGGACGCCACATCACGGCCCCAGACAAGCAAGAGGTCGTCTAAGTAGCGCCCATACCAGACCACACTATGTGAAAAAGGATTATTGGTATGATATATACATTGTTGCTCCCACCATCCCATGAATAAGTTCGCCAGAGAGGGGGAGGCAGAAGCTCCCATCGGAACCCCAAGTAATTGCAAGTAATACTCTTGATTGAATTCAAAATAATTGCTAGATATTAAGAAATCTATACTTTCTAGTAAGAAAACTTGTAACTCTTCTGAGTATATCTTTTGTTTCTCAAGATGATATTGTACCGCGACTCTGACTAAAGATTGGGGTATATTCGAGTAAAGACTGGTTACGTCGAGACTTAGCCAATTGAACTCAGTGCACCATTTGAAATTACGAAAAAAAAAATTTAAGACAGTGGTGCTGTCTTTAAGATATCCAGGCGAAGCAGATACCAGTGGCTGAAGATGTTTATCTACCCATCTGTTAAGTTTTTTCTCCTATACTCCCACAGCTGGAAACTAAAGGGTGTAGTTGGGGGGGAAATATTCCCTTATGCGTTTTTGGGACCCCATAAAATACAGGTGTTTTTGGATTTTTTTCCTCCATATAATTTTTATCTTTTGTACTAATAGCTCCCAAAGCTACACCTTCTTCTAACAGTTTTGATAGTTTAATTTTTATGTCTTCAATTGGATTTTTAGACAATTTACGGTAAATTGTTACTTCATTTAACATCTGCATTACTGATTTTTGGTATAGTGCTCTGTCCATCACGACCGTGGAGCCCCCTTTAATTGCTTTTTTTATGATAAGATTGTTATTTTGTTTTAATTTCCTGAGCTCTTGGAATTCTTTTTTTGACATATTAGGTTTATTTTTTATTGTTTTTTTGTGTCAAAAGAGTTCTTAAATCCCTTTCCATGGTAGCTTGAAAGCTATCCATGGCTTCCACTCTGGCTTTTAGTGGATAAAACTTGGGGTTCCCACGGTCGCAGTTCCTGTAAAGTTAAAATAGACATTTGTTACTTAAACAGTAAATTTTCAAAGTCATTGATGTTATAGTCAATACTTTTTTCATTATCTTTTATGACTTCCACATCCTGTATGTTCTTTTCTTTGAAGAAACGCTTTACCGTTAGGAGTCTGACAAATTTATTGAAGTCCAATAAGGTATTGAACAGAGAGAAGTGATTAGTTGGTGAGAAGTTGAGACCTTTACCTAGTACTTTATATTGGGAGTCCGTAAGAATAGTAGGAGTCAGTACTATCACATTATATTTATCTTCTTCTTTTGTGTAAAAGTCACATTCTATTTCTAAGTTTTCTTTCTCGTCGCACCTTTTTGTTTTTTTGTTGTTGCCATGTTTTCTTCCTCCTCTTCTTCTGTGTCATTTTTTGTCTTTGGGTTTTTGCCTTTATTTGGTTCTTGTACACCTGTTGTCTGATTAGTAGATTTACTTCTTGTAGTAAGGCCTTATGCTAATGAACTGTCTGAGTCTGATGTTCCTACTGAAGTGTGCTCAATGTCTGAAAAACTGACTTCCTTTCTGTTTCTTCTATATTTGTCTATGCGTCTAAGAATGGATCTTGGTTTCCTATCCTGTTTCCAATTATATACTCTTTTTTTTTTTTTAATAGTCCTCAGAATCTCTTGAATATTTGTTTTTTTTTTATATTCATTATAATTGATTCCAACTTGTCTAATTTTTTCTTTATTTTATCCTGTTGTTTATAATTATCATGATCTTTATATTGTTGTAGTTTAATTTGAATTTCATCTATATTAAGTTGGATACCTTCTAATTTCTTTGTCTCAAAGTCTATGATCAGTTGCATTAATTTCATAGAGCACTCCGTTAATGCTAAATTCCAATGGACCAAAAATTCCTCTGTATAGATAAAGGAGGGCAGCTTTCTAAGTCGTAAGCCACGAGGTATGATTCCTTTGTCCATGTATGTTTTTAATGAATTGCGATCCCACCATAATTTCAGTTCCTGTGTTTGTGCCTTTTCCAAGTCTGCGAACAGTGTAAATATTTCTTCCTTATCTTTCGATATTATTTCACTGTTTCCAAAAACTTGTGCTAATTTTTCTTCCCTATCATAAGGAATAGTGGTGGGAAAAAAATGTGGAGTTGAAAAATACACAAATGTTTCAACAAGGTCCGTCCCTATGCACCCTCCGTGTGTGAATAGGATACATATGTTGCAGCTGGGAGACAAATCTACTGGCATGTAGCAAGTCTCTATTTAACTGGTGTGCTGATCTCGTCTGAACTGAGCAGTGAAACAACAATGATGCATAAACCAAAACGGTAAAGTAGACAGCAGCTCACCGAAAGTGATGATAATTTTCTTCCATATAACCAGCTGCATGGCACCTGTCGTCCTCGCACGGCGTCCTGGCTCTCAGTTCATAAGCCCACAGGGCACTTTAGGAAAAGCAAAAAGCAAAACGGACCCAGCGATAACGATACCAACGGTGCTGTTCTTTATTTCTTTTCAATACATCCAATGGAGGGTGTAGGGGGGACCCACAAACCGATGCGTTTTGGGCTAAAGGGGAGCCCTTGTTCACGGTCACATATTTTTAACATAATGTCTTGGTTTAAATAGGAAAAGGAAAAAAAAAAAAAAGGGGCGTGCCAAACTGACACACACGTCATTTCCATATCCAATACAAGGAAGTTAAAAAATACATTCATGAAACAATGTGTATACTTGTATCCACATATATTAATACATACAGAAAACATGTGTCTAACAAGGGTAAGAGGCATATCAGTAATTACTTTAATATATATGCTAAATCATTTCTATAATTTAAGCCTCGAGGAGCCCTTGTATCCAACTCATAAATCCAGAATGCTTCTCGCATCCGTACAAGATGCTGCCAATCTCCTCCATTTTTTGGGCTCTCAACTTTTTCTAACCCATAACATCGCAGGCTTTCTAATGATCCTGCATGGACTTCTATAAAATGTTTAGATGCCCCAGAGTGAGATGTTTGGCCTTTCCTTATACTATTTAGATGTTCTTAGGCATGCGACCAAGATCCCTAATTGCTAACCCCCACCTTTTAATCACACACGCTTCTGTCCCTCCCTACACATGGGCACTCATAGGCACTTACCTGTACATAGATGTACTGTCTGGGTGACAGGTTCACCCAATTTTTATGTAAATCACCCCCTATTTATGAAACAAGACTGGACCATTGTAAATTTAGCACTTCTCCCCCATTGTCTCCCCCAGGCACCACTCATAGATTGTAAGCTCTTGCGAGCGGGGCCCTCACACCTTGTGTCTCATCTGTAAGTAGCTTTCACTGGGGAACTTCTGTCTTTTGTCTGTAATTATACCCTCTACATTGTAAAGTGCTGCGGAATATGTTGGCGCTATACAAATACAGATTATTATTATTATTATACGCATCTTTCATGAGAAGCATTTGACATTCTATGAGAGCAATCTACTAGTAATCCCCACTACCACTGTGCACCCAGGGCACATATCAAAGTAGACACTTCCCAACCTAGACCACAAATGAAGTCCATAAGAACCATATAAGCACCTTTCATGAGAAGTTTTTGACTCTCTGCAAAGTCTAGCCCTCCCACTACCATTATTCACCTAGGAATCATCACCCGCTAGACCCCAAGGCCTAGAGATCCCCACTATCACTCTGCACCCAGGGCACATGTCGAACTAGACCCTTTCCAACCTAGACCACAAGTGAAATCCATAGGAACCATATAAGAACCTTTCATGGGAAGTTTTTGACTTTCTGCAAAGCCTAGCCCTCCCCACTACCACTATTCACCCAGGGCTCATCATTCACTTGACCCTAAAGCCTAGAGATCCCCACTACCACTCTGCTCCCAGGGCACATGTCGATCTAGACCTTTTCTAACCTAGACAACAAATGAAGTTCATAGTCCATGAGAAGTTCTTCTCTCTGTAAGACCCAGAGCTCCAGAGTGATTTTTTCCTCCACGATTTTGGCTCTTCGCCGCCTGTGGTTGTTACTTTATTGAGCTCCTCATTTCTAGGTTAGCTCCTCTTTTATTACATTTTCATGTGCATATATATATATATTTCTGGACGTCCCATTTTTTTCAACTTTTTATGAAGTCATCTTTAATGTAGGACAAAGACATGAATAGTTAAAGATGTAATTGCCGGATAATTGTACATTCAGATATTCTTAGTAACGCTGGATATGAAAAAATAAAGCCGTAGCAGAGCTGAGATCTGATCCGCAATAGAATATTCTATAACGTGACGGGGATGGGGGGTGGGGGGGTTCTGAAAGTTTCCAACTTCTTCTTGAGAACTTTGTGTTCTTGAAAAGTTTGACTGTTTCCCCTGGAGGCATCTAGATCTATATCCCGTGCTTTGCTGCAGATCAGATAGGAGTGTGGAGTGAAGAGATGACGCTCTATCGGCTCCATCGGCTTTATCTGGGAGTCCCACTTTCAGTGAAGCTTTGTTCTGTAGATTGAAGGATGACGGCAGAGACATTGCCAAGCTCCCCCATCCCTAGAATTTGCTTTCTTTCACATTGCAGCCCTGGTCCTGTATCTCAATGTCTAAGTCAATGAAGAGTAGGGGACACATGCCCCAAAGGCCCCTTAGATGCAACCATGCGTGATCACCATCAAAGGGAATGTGTAGGATTAGAAAAACATGGCTATAGCGCCACACTAGCCTATAGAATGTGTCTGGTACTGCAGCTCAGCTCCATAGAAGTAAATGAATGTGAGCTGCAATATCACACACAACCTGTAGGCAGGTGGGGCACTGTTTTTTGTTTTTTTAGAAGCAAGTAGATGTGTCTGACTAACTAGAGGGCAAAAAGGCAATCTCAACTCTACACACCTTAACTGGTGCTCTCCTCAAGGAGTGATATTCCCCTTTCTCAGAAACACTTTTAGCCTTCCCATCCAAACCAAGTCAGTATCGCTCTCTCTACATGATGAGGGTAATACCCGTAAACGGCTTGTATGTAGGTGGATGATACTGGCTTGGCTAATATTCCTTTTTCTTCTTAAAGATTCGGTGAATCAGAAGCAAATTGAGGATTTGTTACATCCAACAGAGGGTACATGAGCTAACCAGCTCCTTTCCCATAATGCCTTGTGATAACTCAAATGACTTGACATCAAATCTATTTTCACATTACTTCTCTCCTCAAAGGGAACCTGTCCGAGGGGTCATGCTATCTGAACTGCAGGCCGGATGTTATAGAGTAGGAGGAGCTGAGCAGATTAATGTCTAGTTTTGTTGGGAAAGGTTCAGTAGAATTTGTATATTATTTATTTAATTTCCTGCTTATTTTGGGTGAAGGAGTCCAGTGGGCGGAGTTTTAAATGATTGACAGCTTTGTGCATGCACAAAGCTGTCAATCACTGGTAAGACTGCCCACTGGACTCCTTCACCCACAATGGGCAGGGATTTAAATGAAAAAATCAAAAGTTCTACAGAATCTTTCTCCATAGAACAATGTATCAATCTGCTCAGCTCCTCTTGCTCTGTAGCATGACACTACTGTAATAGGTTCCCTTTAAGTCTTTCCTATATGTGCTCCTGGCTGGCTCGCCAAAATTGGCCTCATTAGTCTTTGGCCCCCATATGCAATGTCCTAGCACCTAGAGTTCATCCAAAGCTTTACAGCACTGGGTCACTATGTATGATCGGTGATCCCATAGATGAGGAGGAATAGACACCATGTCAGACAGCATGATATAGTATACACGGGTAAATCTGCTGCCTCAAAAAATTAACCAATCACAAGCTGGGCATAGGAAGCATCCTACAATTTACCTTCTATTATTATTTATCTTCTATTACTACTAATTCTACAACTCCTAGTACTTCTATTACTACTAGTTCTACAATTACTAGTACTTCTATTGCTACAACTACTACTACTAATGCAGTTATTTGAACTTCCACTACTACTACCACAACTACTATCACTAGTACTTCTATTACTACTAATTCTGCAATTACTAGTACTGCTACTGCTACTACTACTTCTATAACTACCAGTACTTATATTGCAACTCCTAGTACTTCTAGGACTACTAATTCTACAATTGCTAGTACTTCTACCACTGCTACAACTACTACTAATACAGTTATTTGAACTTCCACTACTACTACCACAACTTCTATCACTAGTACTTCTATTACTACTAATTCTGCAATTACTAGGACTGCTACTGCTACAACTACTACTTCTATGACTACCAGTACTTATATTGCAACTCCTAGTACTTCTATTACTACTAGTTCTACAATTACTAGTACTTCTATTGCTACAAACTAACTACTAACTAATGCAGTTATTTAAACTGTCCCACTACTACTACACAACTAACCTATCACTGATCACAGTACTATCTATCTACTAACTAATATCTACAACTACTGCAGCTGCTTGTACTTCCACTACTACTAACACAACTGCAATCACTAGTACTTCTACTGCTACAAGTACTAATACTTCTATAACTACCAGTACTTATATTACTACTACTGCAGCAGCTGCTTGTACTTCCACTACTACTAACACAACTGCAATCACTAGTACTTCTACTGCTACAAGTACTAATACTTCTATAACTACCAGTACTTATATTACTACTACTGCAGCTGCTTGTACTTCCACTACTACTAACACAACTGCAATCACTAGTACTTCTACTGCTACAAGTACTAATACTTCTATAACTACCAGAACTTATATTGCAACTCCTAATACTTCTGTTACTACTAAATCTACAATTGCTTGTACTTCTATTGCTACAACTACTACTGCAGCTACTTGTACTTCCACCACTACTACACAACTACAATCACTAGTACTTCTATTACTACTACTAGTACTTCTATTACTACTAATTCTACAATTACTAATATTTCTATCGTTACTAATGCTACAATTACTAGTAGTTCTATTGCTACAACTACTACTACTAATGCAGTTACTAGTACTGCTGCTGCTACAACTACTACTTCTATAACTACCAGTACTTATATTGTAACTCCTAGTACTTCTACCACTACTACAACTACTACTACTGCAGCTACTTGTACGTCCACTACTACTAACACAAGTACAATCACTAGTACTTCTATTACTACTAACACAACTGCAATCACTAGTACTTCTATTGCTAGTACCCCATAGATTCGCCATTCAGGAGCGCATACAGCTTGGTCGGGCAGCTCTGTAGTAGCGGTGGCCGTCTTGGTTTTTCCAATGCTTCCTCCATAAGAAATTCTTAGCCATCACTTTCACAAATTCCAGAGCAGAGACTTCTTATGCGTCCTCCTCTCCTATCCCCGGGGGTCGTACATTGGTCCCCTCCCCGGAGCTTTCTGCCTGGAAATACAACTTCTTGCCGCCTTTCACCTGCAGAGAAACATGATTAAGACTTTTAATGTTGCTCTAGTTTATTTCTACCATCGCACCCGGTGACAGGTAATCACCCGAGCCGTGAATCAGAGGATAATCTGACGGCAGAAGCTCGCTGACACAAAGTGCCCAACATTATTCTTGCCAACATCTGAAATTAAATTGGAAAAAATCATCTGATTTATGTTTACCTGAGCACGACAGAAGCCGAAAGCAATTTTGATTGCGTGTCTGCCATTACTCATCGGCGTTCACGCTTCGGTCAGGGCGGCGCGCGAGGGGAGCGGCGATACTCATCAGATAAATCACGAGCGGCAATCATTCATCGATCGCGTCTTAATCAACTGTTTTATGCAGATAAAAACAAGGAGTCGGGAAAATAAGACGGATGCAGATTGTAAAAGTTTCCGCTTTGACACTTCTATGGGAAATTTAGTTTTAGTAGTGGTTGGCATTGTGCTGCTGGAAATTACAGACTACGAAAATCACAAGTCAGCTACAAATTCCCACCAAATACGACTTAAAGGGGTTTTGCCACGATGTAATGTTGACGTGGGATCCTCCAAAATGGGTATTTAATCACTTTTCTAAATATATGTGATTACAAAAAGTGAAGCCTGTGAGATCTACATCTTTCTTCACAAGCCCTTAGTTACTTAAAAGTTTGCATTAACACCCAGCAAAGCTGAGAGCTGACCTGGCCCGCTTGCTTATGCATTCTTTTAGAGCTTAAAGGACGGGAAGTGCAGTGTAGAGCCTGTGTTGCTGTATAGATAATCCACTGTTGTAATGGAATTATCTTACACATTGCAGATGCTCCTGCTTACTCACTACTCCTCCTTAGTTACTTATTTGCATTACACGTACAGCAAGAGCTAGAGCTGACTGCCCGTTTGCGTGTATGCACTTCTACTGATGGCTTTAAAGGACTGGGGAGAAAAGTGCAGTGTATGAGCCTGTGTCGCGTATGGAAATCCTGTTGTATGAATACTTACTAACATTGCAGATCCCCTTGCTTACTCGCCTATCGCTCTATAATACCTTAAAGTTTGCATAGACACACCATCAAACTGAGGAGCTGACTGGCCCGTGGTTATCACTTCTATCTGATGAGCTTTAAGGGACTGGAAAAGTGAGTGTAGAGCCTGTCTGCTGTATGGATCCCTGTGTAAGATTCTTACTAAACATTGCATTTCCTTGCTTACTCGCTCTGCTCAGGCCCCCTCTATCTCCTCCCTGCAGCGGTTCATGATTTGTTTATCTTCTGTCTGAGCAAGATAACAAGTAAGGGAAGTCACTTCGTGGCAAAACCCCTTTAAGCAAAGTCCACCTAAGGATAAGGTGGGAGCATGATAGCTCAGTGCCAGAGGTATGAACAAGATATACGTACAGTATATCACAGAAGTAAGTACACCCCTCACATTTTTGTTAATATTGTGCTATAACATTTCATGGACAACACTGAGGATCTGACACTTTGATACAATGTAAAGTAGTCAATGTACAGCTTGTGGGGGGTCAGCCTGTCAGTGCTCAGACCATACGCTGCACATTGCATCAAATTGGTCTGCATGACTGTCGTCCCAGAAGGAAGCCTGCACAAGAAAGTCCGCAAACAGTTCGCTGAAGACAAGCAGACTAAGGACAGGGATTACTGGAACCACGTCCTGTGCTCTGATGAGACCATGAGAAACTTATTTGGTTCAGATGGTGTCAGGCGTGTGTGGCGGCAACCAGGTGAGGAGCACAAAGACAAATGTGTCTCCTACAGTCAGGCATGGTGGTGGGAGTGTCATGGTTTGGGGCTACATGAGTGCTGCCGGCTGTGGGGAGCTACAGATCATTGAGGGAACCTGAATGCCAACGTGTAATGTAACATCCTGAAGCAGAGCATGATCCCCTCCGTTCTGGGCCGCAAGACAGTATCCAACATGATACTGACCCCAAACACCACCAAGACTCCCACTGCCTTGCTAAAGAAAATGAGGGTAGAGGTGCTGGACTGGCCAAGCGTCTCCAGACCTAAACCCTATGGAGCATCTGTGGGGCCTTCTCAAACAGAAGGTGGAGGAGCACAAGGTCTCTACCATCCACCAGCTCCGTGATGTCGTCATGGAGGAGGGAAGAGGATTCCAGTGGCTGCAGCCTGTGAAGCACCAGTAACCTCCAGGCCTAAGAGAGTTAAGGCAGCGCTGTAAAATAATGGCGGCCATACAAAATATTAACACCTTGGGCACATTTTGTCCATTGTCACTTAGGGGTGTCCTCACTTTTGTTGTCACTTAGGGGTGTCCTCACTTTTGTTGTCACTTAGGGGTGTCCTCACTTTTGTTGTCACTTAGGGGTGTACTCATTTTTGTTGTCACTTAGGGGTGTGCTCACTTTTGTTGTCACTTAGGGGTGTCCTTACTTTTGTTGTCACTTAGGGGTGTCCTCACTTTTGTCCCCAGCGGTTTTGACATTGATGTCTGTGTTATTTTGAGGACACCCCATCCCCCTGTGATACAAGCTGGGCACTGACTACTTTACATTGTTTCAAATAGTGGTGTCCTCACTTTTGCTGTCACTTAGGGTGTCCTCCACTTTTGTGGTATATTTCTTCAGGGGTGTCCTCATTTTGCGTTCACTTTAGGGGTGTCCTCACTTTTGCCCTGTCTACTTAGGGTGTGTCCCTCACTTTTGTTGTCACTTAGAGGTGTCCTCACTTTTGTCCCCAGCAGGTTAGACATTGATGTCTGTGTTATTTTGAGGACACCCCGTCCCCCTGTGATACAAGCCGGGCACTGACTACTTTACATTGTATCAAAGTGTCAGATCTTCAGTGTCGTCCCATGGAAAGAGATAATACAATATATACAAGGATGTAAAGGGTGTACTTACTTTTGTGAGATGCTGTATGTGTATTTTGTACACCGAGCTATCATGCTCCCGCCTTATCCTATAGGTGGACTTTTTCCTTAGGTTGCTTATCTCCTTTGGCTATCTTTTTTGAACATCAAACCTGGATATAGCTTCCCCTATTGTTACTTGCGGGGAAACACATCGGGTAAGTATCCATTTTGGCTACTCCATTGCTGTGAGCTTTTGTAGTCACTTTTAGTTATCATATAACACATATATCCATAGTGACTAGTTATTTAATGAAAGAGAAAGCCGCCATAGAAGTGGGGGCGCCCTTTTCGGGGCCGTTTCCCTAGTCAGACAGGGTTATCTTTGTAGGGTTTTTTGTATGCATATCTTTTGTTACATTGGACTCATTTAAACTATCCTGGGAGAATTATTGTTACCTTTTATCCGTTGGATTCTGGAGAATATAGTGATCGTCACTGAACGGGTCCCGTGAGTCTTTATATTTGCTTATGCAGGCTGGACAGAGTAATATATTAACCCAGTTCATATCGCTGATGCTCTTGTGCTATTCTGTTTTGTATCTAAATTTTTGTAGCATCATATTTTAAAAATCATAAGTAAAAGTTACGTTTTAAGTTTTTCTTTAGTTATTTTGGTTTTGTGATGTTTAAAAAGTGTCTAGTTTTCACACTGAATTGTGTGTTTCAAAATATGTCTTAAAGGGGTTGTCTCACTACAGCATTTTGCATCCTTTTGTGCTGGTTGCCAAGCAGAGCTTGTGAAATGGAGGGGTGTGTATCTTCCCTCTCTGCAGACAGGCCCCACACTGTAAACATGAGGATTCATTCTGTGTGAGCTGGGGGAAGGGAGAGGTTCTCAGCTGTCATTGGAATCATTGGAAGTGAAAAGCTAAGTGTAACTCCATAGTGTATATCTAAATTTCTCAATCTCTGTACATACTTTGTAACTAGAATGTGCATTTGACATTCAGGACTCTGGGAAAGATGTGTGTTTTTTTTTCTCTGTCTCTCTCTCACACAGTGATATATCCTGCAGGTTATTACACCTCTGACCTCTACAGATCTGAAGAACAAAACTATACACTTTATCTGTTTGTGTTTACATGGGACTGCACATTTGTCTCACAAAAGTTATTTTTTTATGTGGGACTGCACTGTACAGCTGATCTGTCTGTGATTTACATTGGACTGTCCAGTACAACTGTATTGTTTCTGTTTGTTTTTTTTTACATGGGACTGCATATCTGAGTCACAAAAGTGATTTACGTGGGACTGAAAATCTGTGTAACAAAAGTAATTTACGTGGGACTGCACAGTACAGCTATGTACTCTCTCTGTGATTTACGTGGGGCTGCACATCTGAGTCACAAAACTTATTTATGTGGGACTGCAGAGTACAGCTTGTGTTCTCTGTCTGGGGTTTTAATGGGGCTGCTCAGTAAAAGGGTTCGGGTAAATTTTGTCACAAAAGTGATTTACATGGAATTGCACATCTGTGTCACAAAAGTGTTTTATGTTGGACTACACGATACAGCTATGTTCTCTCGCTGTGATTTAAGTGGGACTGCACATATGTGTCATAAAAGTGTTTAATGTGGGACTGCACAGTACAACTGTGTTCTCTGTCTGTGATTTACATGGGACTGCACAGTACAGCTGTGTTATCTGTTTGTGTTTTACATGGACTGCGTATCTGAGTTACAAAAGTGATTTATGTGGGACTGTGCATCTGTATAACAAAATGGATTTACATGGGACTGAACAGTATAGTTGAGTGTTTCTCTCTGTGATTTACGTGGGACTGCACATCTGAGTCACAACAGTGATTTCTGTGGGACTGCACAGTACAGCTGTGGTCTCTGTCTGTGATTTACCAGGGACTGCACAGTACAGCTGTGTACTGTGGGACTGCGTATCTGAGTTACAAAAGTGATTTTCGTGGGACTGTGCATCTGTGAAAACAAAGTGTTTAATGGGTTTTGCCAGTACAGCTGTGTTTCTCTGTGATTTGTGGGATGTGCATTGTGTAACAAAAGTGTTTTGTGGATTGACAGTCAGCTATGTTCTTCTGTGATTTGTGGGACTGTGATCTGATACAAAGTGTTTAAGGGATTAGTACAGCTGTGTTCTGTTGTGTTAAATGGGCTGCACATTGAGTCCCCAAAAGTAATTTACGTGGGACTGTACAGTACAGCTGTGTTCTGTGTCTGTAATTTACATGAGACGGCACAGTACAGCCTCTCTCTCTCTCTATCATCCAGGCTCCTGATTGCGCTGCATCAACATACGGTGCGCGCTCCCGTCTGCGGCCTGGTCGTGACACTCCGCTCAGCCGACAGCCACTAACACTGGGCGTAACCCGACCTGGGCTTCAGCTCTGTTGCTAAGCAAACATAAAACAGCCAATTCTCATAAACCATAGCACTTTGCTAATGGTCTCCTAGGACGGACAGACTTAGATTTTTGTTCCCCTCATTTTATACTATGATCTTTGTAGTGAGACAACCCCTTTAAGCGAAGCCTCCATTAGATAAGACTACACAGGCCCCAGTCACTGCAGCAAGTCTTCCATTTACTGACCTTCCTTACACTAGATTCTTCTAATCTCGGGGCTGATACATTGATTTCGGGGTCTAGTCTGGGTTCTGCTTCAATTTTACCATCTATATTCATTTTGGTATCAGGTCTGAGGTCTGAATCAATTTTAAGGTCTGATCTGGAGTCTAAATTTAGCTAAGGGTCCAGATTAATTGTGATGTCTGTTCTGGCGTCTGGACTAATTTGGGGTCTGGTTTGGTGTCTGAACTTTTTTAGAGATTTGCTCTGGATTTATGAGTGCCTGGTGTGGGGTGTAAACCTTTATAAGGGTACAGCCTGTGGTCTTTATTGATTTTGGTGTCTGGTGTCTGAATTTATTTAGAGGTGTTTGGTGAGATCTGAGGGTTTACACTTATTTAAGCCTGCAGTTTAGATTCATTGTGGAGTCTGGTCTGGTGTCTAAATTTATCTAGAGATTGATTTGAGTGTCTGGTCTGAGGTTTAGAATTTTTCAGGGCTTTGCATTTACTTTTGGGTCTCGTCTGAGGTTTGAATAATTTTAGGTAGTTGTTTGGGTCTTGGGTTTAAATGACTTTAGGGGGCTAGGGGTCTGAATTAATATTGTTTTATGGTCTGGAGCCTTAATTATTTTTAGGGCCTCGTCTGGGGACTGAATCAGTGGCGAATGAAAGTTAAAGGCCAAACTTACTGCTACAAGGGAAGGTCAAAACTCCATTCCAGTTAAAAGTAAAACAAGACAGATTGCAAGGAGAGAAGCTCAGGAATGGCCCAAGGGATACAATGGAAACATGTGAACTATGGATGCTGAGCATAGGGGCTGCGGCTGATTTAGGAGAGGAGAATTTTGTTCCCATATGAGGTGAAAGATAGGTTGTAACTGACTGGTGATGATAGTGATGGAGATTTTTACTTGTTTCCAGAATGTGGTGTCAAGACAGGACCAAGAAGGTAGTTAGTAGATTTAGTCAACAGTGGTACTGAAACAGACGTGGTTTATTCACTTGGTACAGCACATCACTGATACATCCTGTGGTTTCTGTAGTTGCTTTTGTAGAAAAAACTGGTGAAGCTTGCTTTTGATGTGGTTACTGTCTGCTTGTTGCCTGGTCGAAATGATGACTTGCACCCAACACATGTGCTCCAGTCACAGTAAGATTCAAATATGGCAGTAAGGAATTGCCTAGATGGGCTCCAAAAACACCTTTGACAAAACTTTATGAAAAAGACAGAGGGAACAATTATAATTTGTGTCAGCGACTGGTCAGCAAATTTGGGAAATATCAAGTATGGGTGGATGGATTGAAAGGATGCAGATAACTAAACTGTTGAATACAATACTTATAATGAGGAGCAACAAGCATACTCGTCTGAAATTCCAGTGGGGATTTCTATTAAATATGTCTGTAAGATATAGTCCAACCTGTAACAATAATGTTAGAATGCAATATTAAACAACTAAGTCTTGTTTTCAACGTAGAGAATATGGAATAAAGTTCGGTTATGTTCATCTCAGGGAACATTTCAATGTGAGTTCAGAATTAGTTCCGTTGAATGGTCTTGCAAGTGTTTTAGGCTACCTTCCTTTATATCTTCAACTCATTTCGGATCTTGCCATCTTGGTAGGGAAGAACTTTAGTATACTTGACATGGCCAGTCATTCCTTTCAGTTTGGTAGTTTCATTTTACAACATGAGGTTCTCATCTCTGCAGATTGGGTTTGACGATGTTGCATTTTCTTTTCTTAGTGAAATGCGGTGGGTGGAAGGTAGTGATTGGGGGGGAAACAATTGAAAAGTGGCTGATGGTGGAGGGATGAGCTGGAGGGCAAATATTTTGATTCCTTCTGTTAATTTTAGGTCCAAATATGAGGTAGGTGGACTTGATGGAGCTAATGCAGGCTTTGGTGGGTGTGTTGATCAAAGGAGTTCTTTTGTTTCACTAGGATTCCTTGGGGCTCAAGTGGTGATGAGAGTCTTTCGACGTTTCTTGGCATTTGGGGATTCCTTGGGAGGATGGACACTAGGTTGCAAAGAAACATTAACTTGGACTCTGACTCTACACAATAATGATGGCACCACGAAAAGGTGTCTAGGTGTGGCCGAAGGCCATGTGAGGGCGTTTTGAGTGACAGCAGCTGGTGGAATGGGTTGAGAAATCTTCTTATGTCAGTGATACGTGTGGAGTTTCCCATGTTGAAGCTGGACTTGTTCTTTTGGCGCAAAGACGTTATCTGGAGGTGGTTATGTGGAGACTTCCACTTGCTCTGGGTTTCGCAACACAGCAGCATGTCACTTGTTGTCGTGCCGGAGCAGAAGCCTGTGAGTTATACTTCCATAGTGTTGGCTAGTTGGTTACAGAAAATATGTTTGTGGGTTCCTCAAAAACTGTATGCTCATTAAGTGTGAAATCATTGTTCTGTAGTGTCCTTAGGGGTCAATTGAAGCAATGGCTCTCAGCAATGGATTCTGAGAGTTTGGAGTTTGGCTTTCTTGTTTCGATTGGGTAATCGCTATTACTTGTTAGAGAGGATTCTGCTTCTTGCATAGTAGTCATCTGTAGATGCAAAACTGTGCTGAGGCTTGTTTCTCTTATTCTTGAATTCTCAGGCTTAACGGGGTTTTGGGGGGGGTTTTGGCTTGATGAAGTTTGAGATGATGCTGGGAAGGTCGCTGTCGTGGCTGAAGATGTGTCTTGGAAGGAGATTTTAAGTCCCAATGGTTCGTATCCTAGCACTTCGGTTTTCTTTAAGGATGGAAGGTTCTGATGGTTGTTCGGCATATTCTCCCATAATGTGACAATGTGTTATCTCACTTGTAGGCTTGCAGTTTAGGGGTCGGCTGAAGAAAGTTAATTTGACATATCTTGTTCCGGTATTTGGGAGTATTACTATGGAAAGCTGGAAAGGTTAGGCGAAAACCAGTGGATCGGTTTTCTTAGAGATCTCACTGTCATTATTATTGACAAATCTCTGTCTTTAATGACAGGCTACTTTATCGACTTCCTTTGTGTGGAGAAAACCACTGATCTCCAGTTTGTCAGTCTTAGAGGAGAGGAGAATGACATCAGGCAGCTGTATGAGGTTCTGGGAGTTTCTCTTTCATGTAGTGATGAGGGACGGCTCTTGAGTAAGATGTGCTTCGTACTTGCAGTCAAGTCTAAAGAGTCAATTCCTGAGTGATCTCCATCATAATTTTCTTTGCTACCATCCCAAGTTGTTTTGGTTTACGGGGCCATAGTAGGGACCAGTTACACTGTTGAACACTTGTGCTCCCTTAGAATTGTCTTGCCTAACCGGTGGAGAATTCGGCATATCATATCACAAGGTTGGGATACACGCTGGCTGGTGTTAGGTGTGGTTGGTGAAATGCAGCTTTAGGTAGGAATTCATCCTGGGATCGGGTATATGGTGCATTGATCAGTGGGTAGGTAGGGTATCTTGTTTCCGTTGATAGGAGAAAGAATTATAATTCTGTGTCTTTGCCACAGTATTATGTGCTGAGAAGGTATTTAAGGTATAGGGTATTGTGGGTCCGTTGATCCCAATGTTCAAAGAACTGTAGGGTCCAGCTAAGTGACGGTTGCTTTGGTCGTCAATGACTCATACTTTTTTAGGGCCTTTTTGTTGTTCTCTGAGTTAACTTTAATTTGGAACAACATTTGTCTAATGGGTCTTCCACATACCTCATAGCGTATGAGCAGGAATACATCCTGTGGCAGTTTGTTAGGTGTTTCTGGGGATCCGCATGGTCTTGGTAGCGGGAATACTGGTCACTGCAGTGGATGGAAAGTGGGTGTCGTGAGGTTGGGTGCTAGGTGTGCAGTCTGCTCGCTGTGACTCTCTCACACTTAATGGAGATTTACATGTCCTTAGCCATTGTGTCCATAAGCGCAGACATTGAAACTATACACTTGCTCAGTGAGGATTTTCTTGCGGCTACTTTATGGGTTTGGACTAAATCTTGATTTGTTTAGGAGTGTAGTGTTTTTCATGAATGGGATTCACGATTGTGGGACATTGTCTCCATGCGAGTTAGTATGGTTTTAAGTGGGTTAATGCAGGTGAGGTGGCGGATAAAGTCTTTCTACACTAACTTATGTTCTCAAGTCTGCTGTGCTTTCTCGTGTGAAAACCTTCATACCTGAGATGTTGCAGCTGTAGTGTTGAGCTCCAGGGAAGTCGGAGCACTGGGGGTCTTTCCTCATTGGGATGCTAACGATGAACTTGAGAGAAATGAATGAATGGGGGAAAGTGACATTGTGTGTTTTTGTATCTTGAGATGATGTTGCCATTCTCTTGCAAAACTGTAAGGCAGCTTTTTGCACAATTGGGATTCACCCATGGGCGGTATTCCAGGTTGAGAGTCCAGACAGGTCGAGGGTCTCTTTTAGCGAGTTCAGTTCTGAGCGATCATTAGGTCTGAAGCTTGTGGACTTCTTTGAGTTTGTCTTTGGGATTTTTGCCTGTCTCTATTAATAGGGCTTTCTCTATGCTTTGGGCATGCCCAAAGGTACACTAAGTCTTGCCAGGCAGCGAAGATATGCTTCTGCTTGTCCAAATAGACGTATGAGGCTCTTGATGATGATTTGTAGGAGCTGGGCCGCATTTGACATGAGTCAAGCTCTGTACTGCGGTTAGGTTTAAGGTTGGCAATGGCAGCTTGGGAAGGTTCTCGTCCAGGCATGTAGCTCTTGCGACGGTCAATACAAATTTTGAGGGAGATGGTTAATATCAGCTCCTGTAATCCATTGTACCTAGAGAATAGATATATTGCTTTACTCATGCTTGTTGCGTGTCAAAACGTGGTACACCCTTGGGTGTATTGGGTTGCCTTGGGGTGATATAAGGGTCGAGGATTTGTTCACAGGGTGTGGAATGATGTTGCTGCGGGGTTTATGAGCTGTGGTTTATCTCATGGAAGTTCTGATTGTCCTGCTCACGCTGTGAAAACTTTAGGGCAGAAAATCACGCTGAAAGCATCTTCCTGTGATATTGTCCTTGAGAAGGCAAATCTAGGTGATATCATTGTTTGTGTGGGTTCTGTGGGTGGCACAGAGGCTGGCTTGATAAATGGGAAAAGGTTCAGTGTGGTTAAATTGAACGGTATTAGAGAAGGGGGCTATGCTGGTTAAAATGTTAAGCAAATAGTCATGGTGCGATCAATGGGATTGTTGTTTCCTGTGGAAGCCATATGGATCAAGGAACTTGGTCAATGGCTCGCTCAGTACCTTTATTTAGCTAATGCCAATTTTCTTCCTCTATGTTGAAGATACTATTTTATCGAGCCTTGCTTTGCACTTTTCTCTTTTCAGGACTGACTCTGCTTCTGAAATTGTGCTTTCAGCATGAGCCTCTGCTTATGCACTTGCTCTTTCAGCCTGAGCCTCTGCTTCCGCATTTTCTTTCAGCCTGAGCCTCTGTTTGCACTTGCTCTTCAGCTGAGGCATATCGGCTTATGCACTTGCTCATTTCAGTGAGTCTGCTTTGCACTTGTCTTTCAGCCTGAGCTTTGCTTTGATTGTTTTTACAGACTGAGTCTGCTTTGACTTGTCTTTCAGCCTGAGCCACTGCTTCTGCACTTTTCTTTCAGCTGAGCCTTGCTTCTGCAATTTCACTTTAGCCTAGCCTTGCTTTGCTCTTTCTCTTTCAGTATTGATCTCTCTTGCTTCGCATTTTCTCTTTAGCCTGAGCCTCTATTCTGCATTTTCTTTCAGCCTGACTCTGCTTTGATTTCTTTCAGTGTGCCTCTGCAGTTTTTTTTCAGCCTGAGCCTCTGCACGTTTTCTTTCAGATTGCAGCTTTGCCACTTTCTCTTTAGCCTGGAGCTCTGCAGTTTCCTTCTGCATTACTTCTGTCTCTCTGAAGGAGCAAGTTTTATTTTGGAGTGCTCTGAATCTAGACGGGCCTCTAATTTAAAAATTCTGTCACTCAAGACTGAGTTCTTGAGACAAAGATGATCTTGTATGTCCGTGACGAATGGTTTAGAGGAGTTTGATCGCTGTGGTCTAGTCTCTTGTGCTTGAGTGTAGGAGTTTGCTTTATCTTTAGCTTTCTGCACCAAACATGACATTCTCCTTTCTATTTCCACTGATTCTGCCTTGGTCAGCTTTGCGGTTAAAGGCTTCATGAAATTAGAGTATTTTAGAGGGTGATATACTTTGCAGAATGCTGATATCTTTCGTCGCGCTGTTTCAGCAGAAGTGCAACAGCTTTTGTAGTGACTCTGGCATCACCTTTAAAGGATTAACAGGTTGACATAAGGGAGGAAATCTCGCTAACCATCGATATTTAGGTTATATAGAGCTCTTCTTTTGCAGGTGATAGTTTTCAATGACCTGTCGTGTCGGTTTGAGAGAAGCGTTTTGTTGTACAAATTGGTCTGTGGAAGTGTGAGTTCTGCTTCTGCTCTTCAACAATAATCAGTATCAGGTTGTCTTTGCGTGTTTCTGCATAGGGGAATTGACAAACGTTTTTTGGCCATTTTTATTTAAGGTGCACGTCTTCTTTTAAGAAAACATGACTTTTGAGTTGGGGCTGTGATAAATCTCAGCACGGCTTCTTTGGAACACCCAATAAGATTCAGGGGAAATTTGAACTGTGAATTGTGGGGTTTTCAAGACTGTGAGATCGCGGCAACGTGAGTTAGTATGATTGTGCTTGTTGCTAGGGAGATGTCTGAGTGTTGCTCTTGCGGCTCATAAAGAAGAAATTTCTGAATGTCTCCTGTCACCACATTGAGGCGAGATGAAGCGATTTGTAATGGGTGGTAGGTAGTGACTGGAGACTTTCTACCTTTCGTATCAGAAGGTGGAGCAGGAAGGACCAAGCAGGCTAGCTTAGTAGGTATAGATGTAGACACAGTGAGAAGATTCAGAAGTTGGTTTATTCACTTGGAGCAAGAATAATACTGATCAGTATTGTGGTTTCGTAGTTGCTTTCCTGTAGGAAAGTAAACATTGCTGAAGTGATGTTGTTGCGGTTTACTGCTGCTTCTGCTGCTGTCAGAATGATGCTTTGCACATCCAAACATGTGTCTGTCACAGTAAGATTCAAAAATGGCAGCTACAGACAGTGACTTGCATGGGTCAAAAACAAACACCCTTTGGAAAAAACTTTACTGAACAAAGGAAAGAGTGAGACTTCTAATTTAGGTAGCAGATGGCAGCTTGCAACAAAATGGGAAATATCAAACAGTATGGGTGTATGGTTGAAAGGATGGGATGCAAAAATTTTAACATTACAAGGGACCGTGTTAACACGGCTTATTCCGACGGATTTGTGAGTGGATTGGCGCTCAAAAATTCTCCAGGTGATTAGGGGGGGATGGGGGGCGGGGGCCGGAGTGCGGGGGAGTGGCGCCGGTCCCCGGGACCCCATAGAAAATGATTGTTTACGGAGGTCCGCGCCGTAAATAATGTGCATGTCAACTCTTCTCCCCGTGGGCGGAATCGCGAGCGGGGGGAGCGAAGAAATCCACTGTTCTCTATGGGAGTGGATACTGTATATTACTCTGATGGATTGGGCGTACTGCAGCCAAATCGCGCGGCAGTACGCGCCAATCGCGGCAAATAAGCCGTGTGACGGAGGCCAAAAAAGCTGATAAAAATACTATAACTGAGGGTACAGCACACTGAAGCACAAGGCATTGTGCAGTTTTGTAAAATTTAAGGGTGGAGCCCAAGAAGCAACTCCACTTGTGTTGAGCCAAGAATCAATTCATAATAGTTGGCCACATAATAAAATTCCACTTGGTGAGCATAATCATTCTATAGTTGGGCCATCTATAACAACTCCTCTTGGTGAGCCCAATATTTCAATTTATCTAGTGGCCCCCATAATAACAACTCTGGTAGAGCCCCAAGAATCAATTCTATAGTTGGACCATAATAACAACTCACTTGGTGGGACAAGAATCAATTCTAGTAATTGGCCCCATAATAACAACTCCACTTGGTGAGCCCCAAGAATCAATTCTACTAGTTGGCCCCATAATAACAACAACTCCTCTTGGTGAGCCCCAAGAATCAATTCTACTAGTTGGCCCCATAATAACAACTCCACTTGGTGTGCCCCAAGCATGAATTCTACTAGTTGGCCCCATAATAACAACTCCACTGGTGGGCACTGAGAGTCAACTTCACTGGTTGGCCTCAAAAATCAACTCCACTGGTGGGCCCGAAAAAAGCATAACCACTGGTGGGCCCAAAAAGGCATAACCACTGGTGGCCCCAAGACTCAACTCCACTGGTGGGCCTCAAAAATTATAACCACTGGGGGCCCCCAAGAATCAACTGCACTGGTGGGCCCCACGAACCAACTCCACTGATGATCCTTGAGAGTCAACTCCACTGGTGGGCCCCAAAAGGCATAACCATGGGTGGGCCCCAAGAATCATCTATACGGGTGGGCCCCAATAGTCAGAAAGGTGGTGCTCTGCCCATACATTACACAGACAGCTTTTTACTGAATGGGGTCCAGAAATTTCTGTGGGTTGCCCTCTGCCCATGATTTACACAGACAGCTCTTTATTGTATGGGGCCCAGGAGATTGGCCCTCGTCCCATGCAGTACACAGACAGTTCTTTACTGTTTTTGCCCAGAAATTGCTGAGGGTGGCCCTCTATCCATGCATAACAACGACATCTCTTTACTGTAAGGGGCCAGAAATTCCTGTTGTTGGTCCTCTACCCATGTATTGCATAGACAGCTCTTTACTATATTTGGCCCAGAAACTGCTGAGGGTGGCCATCTACCCATGCATTACACAGATGGCTCTTTAAATCCAATGGGCATGGTGCAATCCTAAGGTGGTGCTGCAAAGCATTAAACACTTCCTTCTGGATCCTCCACAGATTCCAGTTGAATAATTGAGATTTATTAGATTATTCTCGGGTATTCAAAGGGGTATTCCAACAATAAGACTTAGGATCTATCTCAAGGGGAGGGTCTTTCATTTAACTGATAGATTAGGGCTCCAGGGTTGGGACCCAAACTATCTGTCAGTTAAAAATAGTCAAAATATCCAGTCGTGGCCATGAATATTCTCCCTACCTTCCAAAGGACAGAGTAATCTCAAACAACAGAACTACACAGGACCAATACTTCTATACTCTGCAATCAGACTGCCATTTTCAGCTCAGCTTTATAAAGTATGCTAATGAGCTCCAGGTGCACGGCCAGATAATCTGACATGCAAGGATCCTGAGCGGCTGCCATGCAACCACTCCAATAAAACACAGACAACAAGACAGACATAACACAGAAACTCCTGCTGATTTAATAAACCAGAAAGGACAACATGGCATGAGGGTCCCTTTAGCACAGCACATGAAACAGCAGTCAAATTGTGGCCAATCAGCTACATATTCAACTTTTCTAACGGTTGGTTGAGTAACCATTGGGCAGTAACGTCATCCCATATATGTATTCTGTGACTGTCAGTTTTGTGTGTACACGTCCATTAGTGGCAATGATAGAATAATCCCAGTGTCAGAGATGTTGATGAGTTAATTCTTAATTGTGCTGACCCTCATGAGAGCTCAGTCATTGTGTCACCCCCAACACTAATACTCTCTCTTCTTTCCTGGCTATCTCTCCAAAAAATCAATGAGGGTCACCTTGAGGTCACTCCTCCGGGGTAATTAGAGGAGTCTAGACAGTGCATTCCGCTTTCTTGTTAACAAAACTCATTACTTGAAATCCAAACAAATAAGATTGTGGTGTCCTCACTGAATATCAAGGACCCAGAATTTGTTCTTTTTAGTCTTGCTTTTTTTTGTTTTTTTGGTAAAAGATAGGTTCAGGCAGGTCCAACTAAGTAGTGGTTCATTCTTCAATGGGTCCACAATAAGGGGCTCCCAACGTCCAGCAGAAGACAACCCCAGTTGGAGATAATTCTGCCATACATTGGTTCTGTAACGACGCCGATTGATACGGATGGCAAATTGAAGTTTAAACAGAATGAAGCTAATGACTATGCAAGTAATATATGTAGCATGGATCAATTATAAATGCAGTGACTTACCAGTGGATGATGAACAGCAAATCAGACGATGACAAGGGCACGGATGGAGATGGAATGATAAATGACTTAAATACAGAAGCAAGAAACCAAACCATACCTGACCCTAACAACTAGCTTTCTCTAAATCTGTCCTTAAAACCCTGTTCCTACCACTGACCCTAACGCCAGACCCCGCTGGACATATTCTATCTCAGACACTATCCATTTGATGACCCTAACATCAGACTCCTCTTGCTCTATTGCATCCATGATACTATCCTTACTAATGTCCCTCACTATGCTGACCCTAACACCAGACCCCCCCGCTCCTATTCTATCCCTAAAAATCCCTAACAATTCCCTCAGTTATACTGACCCTAACAAAACAGAAAAGAACAAGAAATTCATAAATTCTGAAAAACTGACACAGGAAAGACCAAACCTGTCCTTAAAAACATTTCCTACCTCTGACCCTAACACCAGACCCCGCTGGACCTATTCTATCCTAGATATTATCCCTATGCTGACCCTAACATCAAACTTCTCTGGCCCTATTGCATCCATGATACTATCCCTACTAATGTCCCTCACTATGCTGACCCTAACACCAGACCCCCCTGCTCCTATTCTATCCCTAAAGATATCCCTAACAATGTCCCTCAGTTATACTGACCCTAACAAAACAGAAAAGAACAAGAGAATTCATAAATTCTGAAAAACTGACACAGGAAAGACCTAAACCTGTCCTTAAAAACATGTTCCTACCTCTGACCCTAACACCAGACCCCGCTGGACCTTTTCTATCCTGGATATTATCCCTATGCTGACCCTAACATCAGACTTCTCTGGCCCTATTGCATCCATGATACTACCCCTACTAAAGACCCTCACTATGCTGACCCTAACACCAGAAACCAAGCAAGCAAATGACCAAGCTGAATAGTTTAGCATTTAATAACTGTATAAACATAGTAGTAAACAGATAGTATACGTCCTTAGTACATAGAAAGTACGTAAGATACTTATCAAAAGTAGACAGGCAAATCCAACATGTCCATGAGTCCTAAAAGGTTGTGTGGATGGCCCGAGATTCCATCTATCCTTCTCTAACCATTTAGGACTCATGGACATATTGGACATGCCTGTCCACTTTTGATAATTACCCTATGTATTTTCTATGTACTAAGGATGTATACTGTCTGTTTGCTACTATTTTTATAGTTATTAAATGCTAAACTATTCAGCTTGGTCAGTTGCTTGCTTGGATTGTAGATGTAGGGGTTGGGAAACCCGCAGAGACCAACTACGGTGGATACTGCTAACTAATTAATGGGATTATAACAACCTACTCCTATTCCATCCTTAAAGATATCCCTGACAATGTCCCTCAGTTATACTGACCCTAACAAAACATAAAAGAACAATATAACTAAGAACTACTTAAAAGCTGACAAAGGGCAGAACGAAAACGACCAGAAAACTAAGGACAAACAAGGCTCTAACTAACTGCAAACAGAAAACTACATGACACAACATGACACAACAAGACTAAGTACAAGAAATAGAATGCAATGAGATCACAAGACTCAAACTCTCAGCTAACAATATACTCTGTGCCAGCTGGCAAGTGAACCTTAGCTTTATAGAGGGTTAGCAATCAGCCATTACACCTCATAGACTCACTGTCCGCATGTCCAGTTAATCAGTCCTGAAGTTTGTTCAAGGCAGATGCAAAGCAATAGCCTTATCTGATCTAAAAAAAATGCATAGGTCTTTGCTATTTAACAGTTCACATTAATAATGCAATAGAGTTCATTGATCGATATTCCCGGGTGAGAAAGAAAGGACAAACTGTTCCATTAGATAAAGGGATGATTACTTGAATGGTTTTTCAGCGTACAGATAAATTATTTATATTTTAATAGAATTGACTTTTACACACACAATACCAATTAAGTGTCACTATTTTTTTATTTGTAAAATGCCAGAGGTTGATTTGTCTTTAATATTTTACATTTATTTTTATATTTTTAAACATATTTTTTCTTTTTACTTTAACTTTGAGTCCCCCTATAGTATTTGACCACTATGGGGACTTGATCCTTAGTACACCCTTTTTGAATTGTATGAATCAAAAGGGTACAAAAAATGGGGCTGCATACATGATACCAGCGATGGCAACTTTCTTAAGTCTTCCAGCCATCATGATAACGGATCGGCACTCAGTGATCTCGCTGTAGGGGTGCCAATTGCAAGGAGAAACAGTGTGCGACACCATTTCTCATTCATTTAGAAGCTGTAGCTCCGATCATCGCAGCATGTAAGGAGTTAAACAGCAAGGAATAGAGCCGTCACATTTTCCCGGCTATTAGCGTGTGTTCACTGTATTAACACTGCACCAACCTCCTAAATAGAGGGATCACTGAGTACCTTACCGACATCACGATGTACCCATATGTCCTATGTCGGTAAAGTGTCTAATCCTAAGATACTCAGAGGTTATCTCCATGCAGAATCTTGAAGAGCTTATCAAACCAATGGTGCCATGATTGGGATATGGGAGAAATTTACTAAGATGAGAATCTATCCAAGACTTCACCTTCTCACCAACTCTTTCCTAGGTTATTTTTTGGTGCCTCTCTAGAACTTATCTGGAGGTTAATTAGGGCCACTATTGCTAGTACCATGGGGCCCCGTTAGTTCCTCAGTGTAGACAAAATCTATTCTGCTATGGTCCTCAAGTCTTTGGGGACCAACTGCAATAAATATGTACCTTCTCCACTTAGGGGCAAATATTTTATCATAGAAATCAAAGCCCACCGATCCTGGTAGGACCATCTAATGTATATGGGGGGCTTCTAACTCTCCTGTGAAAGTAATTGATGGGAAATTTGTTGAATGAAGAAGAGTATTAAATATATATTTGAGATTGAGATTTTCTGTCAGGTACTTTACCACTAGAGGTCATAATTACTTGCACACAGGACCAGCGAACACCACCCTGCTTGTCAAAAGCCAACTCTCTTGGACCCTTCCCCACTCCCCCTTGTCAGTTTGTTGGTGCATCTTGTTGTGTGTTCCTGCTGGACATTTTGTATTACATATTTACATATTAGTACTATGAAAAAGACTGTCCACAAATTGAATTTGGCTTTCCTGACCCTTTTGCACCTGAACCCCACCTGCCCCGACCTTGCGGCTGTGACATCAACTACAGTTGTATGCCGCTTGCCCTGACCTTTTTGCTACTGACCTGACTATGCCTCAGCCTTGTTCTCCTCTACCACATCTCCATGCTAGCTGTCACTGCAGGTGACCTCAATCGGGGTAGCGACCTGGGAGTTCCCTTGCAACAAATTCCAAGCGATCTTGAGGGGTCAAGGGTGAAGACCAATGGGCCCCTTAGACTCTGCTCCTTCGTGAAGCCGTAAACCAAAGCCTGCAGTTTACTGAGATCCATTCTCGCTCAGTACATTAAGGCCCACATGTCATGAAAACGTTATAGTCAAAAACTCACTCTTATTGCCCATATAACCTAGGTTCATACATGTGGCCCCTAAGTCTTGCCATCAGGAAGCTTTTTGCCGCCACAGCAGGGATAATAAGATATCACATGGTGTCTATAGAAAATAAGGGGGAGACTATGATACCTGATGATATTGAGCCCATCAGAAATGGAGTCCATCTTTTCAGTAGCTCTAAGCACCATAAAAGAATTAAGTGAACGTCCCCTACCTTAGTAGTGAATGCAGACAAGCCCTTCAAGGACTGACTCACTTTCATATCTTCCATGATGTCTGAAGTGGAATGACTGGTGAATTATAGTTAATGCTTCCTCTTGAAGTAATATGAAACAGAAAATTGTCTTCAAGCAGAAATTGTATCCTTAAGTAACTCTCGGCTTATGCGGGATTCGTCCGGAGAAGTCTCCTGGGTCAACATGTGATATCACTTCCTTCTGTGACATGAATGCCAATACTGAAAAATTATTTCCAGGAAATTCAGAGACTTCTATTGAGGGATCAATAAGCTGAGAGCTGGTATAGAATATAGTGGGAGATATAAAGGATCCATGGACAGTCAACAAGGATAGCTCCTTCCACTCATCAATGTCCCTTTGGCAATAAGGTGGTCCCATACTAATTTTTTCATTCTGGGTCTCTTTTGTACTCAAATAGTCCAGATTAGTAACAAGTCTAAATGGTTCTCCGAAACCAGATCTGAAAATTAATTTAGACCTCAAATCAAACCCTTAGATAAATGCAGACTCCATATTAGAAACCTCAAATAATTCAGGCGCCAGAAAAGAAAAAAGTTCAAGTAGACGAGCCTAAAATAAAGTGTTTTCTTTCCAGAACATATGTATTTTGTACCTAGAGTGAGCACACTGTGGAAGGCTATGTGGTTCAACCCTCTTGCTACACAGTTCAAACAAATCATACACACTCTCTTTTGAACACACTGAAAGCTGAAGCAGTACAAACCAGGCATAAAATGCCTTTGTGGTAAAACTCCTTTAAGCCTGATACAACTAAAATAGACAATAGACAGGATGAGCTATCCAATACAACATAACTCTGCATCAGAACGCCATTTTCAGCTGCGCTTTAAAGGGGTTGTCTGCTTTTTATGTGAAAATCTTTCCAAAAACAATTAACTTTGCAATATTTCCATTAACAGTGTCCTACCTATTCTAATATCACCTCTTGTATAGGCCAATCACCTCCTAAATCGCTAATAACTACATCCTTTTGATCTCTCCGTGATATCTGCCAGTGCTGTCGCCATAGCTACAGACCTGGTTTCTCCTGCAGCCTAGTAGAAGCCAGTAAACATGCCTCTGAATTAAAGTGAGACCAAGAAAATAGGACTGTGATAACATGAATCAATGTAGTGAGACAACCCCTTTAACTGCGACAAAAATCAAGATACTTCAACCAGAAGCTACAGAATTAAGCAATAGACAAGGCAGAGCAATCTATCACAACAGAATAAGGCCAAACAAATCCAAACCAAGTTACAGTACTTTAGCCTGACACAACTACATAGACAATAAAAAGGACAGAGCAATCCAATACAACAAAACTAGACAGGGCCAATGCTCTATTCTCCATCAAGACTGCAATTTTCAGCTGCGAGCACTATAAGCATGTATGACACATGTGACGAGCCAAGTCAGCTGACAAGTAAGGATCCTGAACAGCTGCCATGCAACCACTCCTCAAACTACAAGACGGACAACACAGAGATTCCTGCTGGGCTAATACGCAGGAGAGTTCTTGCCATTTGTAACAAAAGGTGTTGGATATTCTCATGTTTTATTGAACTTACCTGCACATTTGGTCAGATACTGTCACTAATACTTTATTCTTTTGACAGCAGCTCAATACAAAGTAAATCCTTTGGCTCAGTTTTTTCCTATGGGGAAAATGTATAAAGTGGGACAATGAAATAGTCATCAGCAAAGAGGAGAGAAACTGCCCTCAAGAAACGATCAACCACACCAGAGCAGAAGGATTCCAATGGAAACAAGCTCCCAAAGATGGGCCCACAACATACTACAGGGCTCTCCTTGGAACTGTTGTGGGCATCAGCTATAGATGTCCACTCTTTAGGTGCCAGTGACTCACCTCATAGTCACAATGCAATTATTGAAAGGACTGAGAACTCTAGTGCCCTCTATTGATATAACCAAATCCCAATTTGTCTTTTGACCCAATGAACTTAGAAAAGCGAAAAAGTTAATAGCCAAGCCAACCGAGCTGTTTTCGGGGTCTTTGCCCACTCATCATGCAACAAGTGATATTGGCTGCTCGTGGAGAAATGATGGCTCGAAAAGGAATATCTCCTCCTTGAAGGACACTACGGTGCAAATATTCCTTTCTTTCTCAAACCAATGGGTCAAAAGCAATTGATAATATGTCTACTCCAATATAGGGTGCTTGAGCTTCTCAACTCCTTTCCCATAGCCTTGTTATATGCAATTTTTAAAGGGGGCAAAAAGGGAATTAAAAACTCTACACCCCTTGTTTTTCCCCAAGGGAAGCATTCCCCTTCTACCCAATCATTGCCTCCCCCCCAGCACCAGTTCGCTCTGCACCGGGGGGGGAAAAACACAAACATCTTCTGCAATGGGGGATACGGCGGGAAATACCCTTTTTTTTCTCAAACTCAGGGGGTCAAAGAATTAATTGCTAAATCCAAAAAAGGGGCGACTGAACTTCTCCCCCCTTTTCCCATAATCCGGGGATATGCAAATTTTTTTAGAGAGCAAAAAAAATTCAAAAATTATACACCTGGTATTTAAAGGAAGTTTCCCCTTTCTGCACCTCCAAGAAATATTTGGGTAGCCTGTTGTCACGACCCCACGGTCTGGTAAAACAATGAAAAAAAAGTCATGGGAAAAATATATATTGACAATTTTATTAATTCAAAAATAAAGAAAAAAAATTAAATTGTTTTTAGCCTTAAATTTGCCCTTTTTGTGACAATTTTTTTTTTAAATATTTATTATTGAATCAATAAAGTTTATTAATATATATTTCCTTATGACTTTTTGGGGTCATTGTTTCTTTTTTGGTTAACTTTTTATGTGATTAAGACTTAGACTGAGCATTAAACCTTATTAATTGTACACCACGGTCTGGTCCCTGCATCACAGAGAGGGACCCATTTCCTGTACCTCCCCGGGCGCTTTTTACCCCTGTTTGCATTTTTCTTTTAACACTGGGGGACAGTAGAGGGGTTTTAAAAAGCTTTTTTTGGCGTACCCTGCCCCTCCACCCCAACCCCGGGTCGGACGGGGGGTTTCAGCTGCACCCCCATAAAGGGGCGGCAAGGGGGGGTGGGGGACGGGGTAGGGGTTGGGGGCGGATGGGGCGCGTCGATACCCCCAAAAATTCGATGGCGAGTCGGCAAAGCGAGGCGCGGCACCTGGGGCACCCGACAGGCAGACCTGGGGTTTTTGGTCTAAATCCCCCGGGCCGTGCGAAGGAAGCAGACCCCGAAATGGAGGAAACATAAAAATGTACGAAATTTGGCGCTCCGCCCGTAGCGGGGTATGTTTCAAAAAAATCCCTTTTAAAGGCAAAAAAAAGTGTCAAAAAAGACTGAACTAAAAAATAAACATAAAAAAAAAAAAAATCATTTCCAAAACTAAAAGGCGAAATATCAAATTATGAATTGTAAATTCCGGAAAACAGTAATTCAAATTCGAAACCTATTCTCTTGGTGGATAAACCAGCCAATCAAATAACGACAGTAAAAACCATTAAAACCTAGGGGGAAGGATTGACCATCAAATAAAAGGGGCGGGACATTTCAAAATAAAAAAAAACTGAAAAGACTGAATGGTTAAGCTCCCGGGGACTTTCTAGCTCACCAATCAAATAGGAGCCACAAGCCCCTTTAAAAAACCTATGGAAACTTTGACCATCAAATAGAACAACAAAACCCCATTCTGGTCTATGGAGAAATTTAGCCCAATCAAACCACGGCGGGAATTCAAAATCTAAAAAGACAAAAAAGGGTGTTTGGGCACTAGGGGGCTTGGATACCCCACCAATAAAGGCGCGATACTTTCCCATTAATCTATGGAAGATCGCATGAAATCTCGGCCTCCGCCGTGCGGATGAAGTTTAATAAAAAAATTTATTTTTATTAATTGTAAAACATTATCAATAAAAGCAGAAACTTCTTTACAAATAAGGCATTAAAAAAACCCAAACACGCGGTTGTCGCCGAAGGGTACATGGGGAATGCAAAAAGGAACCCCGGGAAAACAGTTTTCAAATTTTTTAAGCTATTTCATTGGTCCATAAACCAGCAATAGAAAGACGACAATTCCCATTTTAACCATGGGGGGAATTACCCAACAAATAGGAGGGAAAAGTCCCCCTTATATTAGAAAAAAAAAACCAATCATATTCAAAGGGGCCGCCCCCCACCCCCTGTCTTTCCCCCCTTCTTGTAGGGTTGAACCCTGCGGGGGGGGCCTTCTCCCTCTTTGTGCCAATGGAAAATAGCTCCCCTGATTGGTAACTGGGGGAGCCCCCCCCGCTTTCAACCAATCAGCTCGTTTCTGCATTTTTACTGTATTTTGAACTGTCCCCTTTGAATATGATTGGTCAATTTTTTACCATATATAATGGGACAAGTCGCTCCCTTTTTGATTTGGTCCCAAACTTCTCCGGGGAAAAATGGGGAATTGTCGTACGGTTGGTCAATTCTCCTCCCTAGGATATAATGGGGGACTGTCGCCCCTATTCGATTGGCGGGTTTATGCGACCCAAAGAATAGCTTTAAAAAATTTAAAAACGTATTTCCCCAAAAATTTTCTCTATGCAATTCCCCTGTAGCGCTGGTCTCGGGACAAACGCGTTTTGGTTTTTAACTGCTTTTTTTTTTAAAAAAGGGTTTGGCTCTTTATCTGATAAGTTTACACTTAATAAAAATGATTTTTATTCATACCCATGCCCCCGGCGCTGAGAGCCCAATTTCAAGCGCCCCCTTTCCATAGAATAAGGGAGAAGTAGCTCCCTCTGATTGGGTGGGGTCGCCAACCACCGCTAGCTCACCAATCACTCTTTTCTGTTTTTACTGTATTTTGAATTACCTGCGGGGATTATTGTCTAAACTTTCCTAGACTAAAGGGGCTTTGTCGTCCTATTCATTGGGCAATAATTTTCCATATTTTAATGGGTCTCTTCGCTCCATTTGATTGGTGAGTAGCCGACCCCCAAAACTCACCAATCACCTCTTTTCAGATTTTTTCAGTATTTTTAAATGCCCCCGGGGCTGATTGGGGTTTAAATTCTCCATAGGGTAAAGGGTCTTTCGCCCTATTTTGATGGGTGAGCACCCTCCCCCCAGCTTAACCAAACAGCTCTTTTAGCATTTTTACGTATTTTGAATATCCCCCGGGATTCGTTTGGCTAAATTCCCCCTTTTTTAAAAGGTTCACTGTCGCTCCATTTAATTGGCCCTTTTCCGAACGATGGAATACTTTCTGAATTTTTTAATTTCTGTATTTCCCGGGAATTTCCAATATCGAATTCTTGAATTTGGGAATTTGGGAAAATGATTTTTTTTTATTATTTTTTTTTTTTAGGGTTTCAGTCTTTCCGAGAAAATTGAACGCCTTTTAAAGGCATTTTGATTCATATCCCCCCGACATGGGGGAAAGATTTCTCGCTGTTCCAGCCTTTCCATCGGAATGTTTTTTGGGGGCAGTCCCGCCAGCCCCTAATCCTCATGCGCCCTGTCCCCGCCTTCCCACACCTGGCAAGGCCAGGGAATTTTTCCCCATGTACACGCACCGCCTTTGGACGGGGAATCTTAGGGCAGCCCCCACTGCGCCCCGGTCCCCCCACCGGGCCCCCCACCCCTGGCCCGGGGCGGGGGGACTTTCCCCCCCCCCATGTTAACCGCACTACCTCCGGCGCCGAATCATAGGCGCAGCCCCCCGCACTGCGCCTCAGTCCCGCACTGCGCCTAACACACAGGCGAGACGAGGCGCGGCGGACTTTACATGCTATGTATGAGCGTGCCCCGGCCCCGACATAAATCAGGCGCAGATTCCGCCGGAAACTGGCGGAAAGGTGCGCCCCGACCCGGCGGGATTCATACATGTGGCTGTAACTGCGGATGCACCTGCTGTCCTGCTCTCCTCATCTGCTGGCAGCGTTGAGCTCCTTAGGGCGCGCCTTTCTTAATTTAAAGGGCTGGCATGTACCCCTCAGCTTTTCCAGAGCCAATGCTCTGGGAACCTTGTCCATTTAAAGGGGTTGTCTCACTACAAGGATTGCTTTTTATGTTAAAGATCTTGCAAAAACAAGTCACTTTTCAATAAGTGTCCATAAACGGTGTCCTACCTATTCCTAGATATCTCCTCTTGTATGGGCTGCATCAGCTCCTCAAGTTGCTATAGCTACAGACCTGTTTACTCTCTCATGATAGACTGCCAGCATTGGTTGCTATAGCTACAGATATGTCTTCTACTGCAGCCTAATAGAAGCCAGTAACCACGCCCCTGAATTCAAAGTGAAACCAAGAAAACAGGACTGAGGTAAGATGAATCAATGTAGTGAGACAACCCCTTTAAGTGATTCTCCCCCACTTCACTGTTGTCAATTTGTTGGTGCATCTGTGTGTGTTTACCTGCATTAGGCTGAGATTGTGCTAGTGACTTCGATATTGACCTTTGGCTTTCCAGAACCATTTATGCCTGACCTGATCTTGTGATTTTAACCCGGTAACCATTGCACACCACCTGCCCTGAACCTCTATTTTCGACCTGATAGCCATCTTTGTCTGACCCATCTGTATCACAGCTGCATGCCAACTGTCACGGGCTGCGGGCAAGCCCGTGCCTCCACCGGTCCCCATGCGCCGCGGTCCGCATACCGGGCTGTGGGCACACTCGCTCCCCTGAGCGCAGTCACTTACCGCACCGTGCTCCTGCATCCCTGCGTCCGTCGGCTGCCGGGCGCGCGCGTCCCCGCCTCCTAAGATTTAAAGGGCCAGCACACCCGTGATTGATGATTGCTGGCCCTGACTCTATATATTGGCTCCATCTCCAGCACACCTTGCCGAGTCCATAGTGTCTATACCTATGCGAGGAAGCCTTCTTGAATCCCAGTTAGCTTTCTCCGTGTACCAGTTCCGTTTGCTCACGTCCATCGACCACGAACCTTCGCTGCCTGCCCTGACCTTCTGGACTGTCCCTGATTACAAGTTTGTCTGCCGATTCAGTACCGCGTTGCACCTCGGCTACCACCGCAGGCAAGTCACATCAGGGGTAGCGACCTGGTGGAATCCCGCCGCAGCAAGTCCATCCCACTTTGCGGCAGGCTCTGGTGAAAACCGGGACCCACTTAGACTCCACTTCCTGGTGTGGCCCGTACCATCGCCTGCGGTGGCCCAGTGGATCCACTACTTCCATTCGTTACAGTTGGACTCGGCCATGGATCCCGCCAAGGTGCCGTTGCCCAGGGTTGCCGACCTCACCACCATTGTGGCCCAGCAGTCTCAGCAACTGTCGCAACAAGCTCAGCAGCTGCATCAGCTGTCTGAGATGGCACAGCAACTCTTCTCCGCCCAGCCTCGCCAGCTACCGTCCTCTCCGCAAGTTATGTCTCTGGCTGCCGTGGCGTCCGTCAGTCCCAAGCTCCAGTTATCGCTGCCGACGAAATTTGATGGGGACCCCAAGTCTTGCAGGGGGTTCATCACTCAATGCTCCTTGAACGTGGAATTCATGGTCAACCAGTTTCCTACCGAACGCTCCAAGGTGGCTTTCGTGGTCAGTCCTGGCCCGGGCCACTCCCCTTTGGGACAGAAGCGACCCTGTGACATTCGATCTCCAGGCTTTCCTGGCAGAGTTTCACCAAGTCTTCGAGGAACCGGCACGTTCTCCAACGCCGAGACGGCTCTTCTGAACCTGCAACAAGGCGACTCCTCCGTTGGGGACTATGCGGTGCGGTTCCGTACCTTAGCCTCGGAACTCTCCTGGAACGAGGCGGCCCTGTGCTAAACTTTCAAAAAGGGACTCTCCTCTCAAGTAAAGGATGTACTGGCTGCGCGGGACTTGCCCTTGTCCTTGGGTGAATTGATCCATCTGGCCTCCCGAATCGACGTGAGTTTTCGTGAGAGGCAGAAGGAACTCCGACAGGAGCGTGAGCCCTTCCATAACCGCCGTCTGGCCCCGGTGTTCCAGAGACCTCCGCTGCCTACTTTGCGCCAGACTGGAGTGCTTTCTTCAAGATTGTCCTATATGTCCGGAAAATGCCCGCACTTAGGCCCTCGGTGGGAGAGGCTCCCTGGGTTTGAATAGTTCTTCCTCCTCGTTTGACCATGCCCGTACGGTTGTAAACTGGTTCCGGAGTGCAACTCCAATTTCCCCGGCTTTCCTGGATTCGGGTCCGCCGGAATTTTAGGGATGCAGCCTTGGTGACAAGCTTCGTCTTCCGCTGACCTCCTTTAAGAAGCCGTTGTTCATGTCTTCCGTAAGCGGAGAACTCCTGAGGGACTCCATTCAATTCTGCACAGAGCCGGTGTTCTTGCATGTCCCTACGCCGGGCTAGAAAACGGGCGAAGTAACGCGTTGGGGACCATTCCCGTTGTCTGGTAGCACCTCGCCCGGTGCCACCGACTTCTCCATCTTCGCCCTCGGAACCTCTGCCAGGCCTCCCTTTGGGGAATACGGGAAACTTCGCGGATGTGTTCTCCGAAAAACAGGCGGAGAGGCTGCCGCCTCATCGGCCGTAAGATTGCCCTATTGATTTGCTGCCAGGTACGAGTCCTCCCCGGAGTAGGGCCTATCCGTTGTCAGTCCCCGAGACCGAGGCCATGTCGGCCTATATCCAGGAAAACCTCAAGAAGGGCTTCATCCGTAAGTCCACTTCCCCAGCCGGAGCGGGATTTTTCTTTGTGGAAAAAAAGGACGGCTCGCCCCCATCCCTACATTGACTATCGCGGGCTTAACAAGATCACGGTGAAAAACCGCTACCCGCTGCCTCTTATCACGGAGCACTTCGACCGGCTTCGCTGGGCCAGGATTTTCTCCAAGTTGGACTTGCGCGGGGCTTATAATCTCATCTGCATGCGAGAAGGGGATGAGTGGAAGACGGCGTTTAACACCCTTGACGGGCATTTTGAGTACTTGGTGATGCTCTTCGGCCTGTGTAATGCCCCGGCAATCTTCCAGGGATTCGTTAACGAGATTTTCCGGGACCTCCTGTACATCTGCAGCATCGTATACCTGGATGACATTTTGGTCTTCTCCCCAGATGTGAAGACCCACCATTTGCATGTGCGTCAGGTCCTCAGACGGCTGCGGGAGAACCGTCTATACGCCAAACTGGAGAAGTGCCGGTTCCATCAAACTAGTCTGCCCTTCCTTGGCTATATTATCTTGGACAAGGGACTCCAAATGGACCCAGCCCAAAATCTCCGCCGTTTTTTCAGTGGCCTCGTCCAGTTGGCCTTCGGCCATACGCGCTTCTTAGGCTTCGCCAACTACTACCGCCAGTTTATTCCCACTTCTCCCGTGGTAGCTCCTATAGTGGCTCTTTCTAAGAAGTCTGGCAACCCGAAAGCAAATGGCCACAAGCGGCTGAAGAAGCATTCTCCCGCTTAAGACGGCATTTGCCCGGGGTCCTGTCTTATCACGACCCACTCGAAAAAAACCCCTTTTTTTTGGAGGTTTGAGCTTTTGGCAAAGGAGCGGGGGTGGTGCTTACTCAGCGAGATTCCAAGTCGTCACATGTGGATTTTTCTCCAAAACTGCGGCCGAGAAGAACTACACGATTGGGGGCCGCGAGCTCTTATCCATTAAGCTTGCCCGGGAGGAATGGCGTCATCTTCTGGAGGGAGCTCGGCATCCGATCACGATCTACTCGGACCAAAAAAACCTCGTGTACCTTCAGACGGCTCAGCGCCTTAACCCTCGACAAGCCCGCTGGGCTCTCTTCTTCTCCCGTTTCAATTTAACCATCCATTTCCGCCCCACGGAAAAGAATATTAAGGCGGATGCTCTGTCCCGCGCCTCTGATGTTTTAGGGGAGGAACCACAGCAGTGTCATATCATTCCTCCGAAACATCTGATTTCTGCGGCCCTGTGGACTCCGAAAGTACCTCCAGGCAAGAGCTATGTGCGTCCTGCGTTTCAGCGAAAATTTTGAATGGGACACGCTCTCGGATACCCGCCATCCTGGAGTTCGGAAGAGGGGTCAGCTATAGCCCCTACTACTGGGCCTGAGCTCGTCAAGGACGTCAGAGACTTTGTCGAGGCATGCCCTACCTGTGCTTTTAACAAGACGTCCCATCTCAAGCCTGCGGGGCTACTTCTGCCATTGCCCATCCCAGAGCGGCCATGGTCTCACATAACAATGGATTTCATCACGGATCTTTCCCCCTCTTCGCCGGCAATACGGTCATATGGGTCGTCACGGACCGTTTCTCAAAAATGTCACATTTTGTTCCTCTGCCTGGGTTGCCCTCCGCTCCTCGCCTTGCAACTCTGTTTTTCCAGCATACAGTATCTTTAGTCTGCATGGTCTTCCAGGACACATTGTTTCGGATCGGGGAGTACAGTTCGTGTACGTTTCTGGCGGTCCCTCTGTGCCCATTTGAAAAGGTTTAAATTTTTGGACTTTTCCTCAGCCTACCATCCTCAATCTAATGGGCAGGTGGAACAGGTCAACCAGATCCTGGGAAATTACCTTCGCCACTTTGTTTTGGCTTGACAGGACGACTGGTCCAACTTGTTGTCCTGGGAGTTTTCATACAACTCCCTGGAGTCCGAGTCAACGGGTGCCTCACCCTTCTTCATGGTGTATGGACAACATCCCCCCCTCTCCCTCCCACTGTCTTCGGCGTTCCCGCTGTGGAAATGCTGGTGCGGGATCTGAAGGCCATTTGGAAGGACACATTGCATTCTCTGCGTCGGGCCTCCGCTCTAATGAAGAACAGGGCAGACAAGAATAGAAGACCTTCCTCGTCTTTTGCTCCAGGGGACAAAGTCTGGCTTTCTTCTAAATATGTGCGACTGAAAATTCCTAGCTACAAGTTAGGTCCTCGGTACCTTGGTCCATTTGTTGTCCTGAAAAGGATTAATCCTGTGGCCTACAAGCTCCGGCTCCCTCCCACTATGCGCATCCCGAATGTTTTTCATGTCTCGCTGCTCAAGCCGTTCGTTTTAAATAGGTTTTCTCAGAAGGTGGCGCCCCCTTCCCCGGCGGCGAATAATTTTGATGTTTTCACTGTAAAGGAAATTTTGGCCATGAAGACAACCAGGGGGAAGCGTTATTTCCTGATCGACTGGAAGGGGTTTGGGCCAGAAGAAAGATCATGGGAGCCGGAGGACAACATTATGGACCGAGAACTATTTCTCCAGGCCAGAGGGAGAGGGAGGCCGAAGGGGAGGGGGTACTGTCACGGGCTGCGGGCAAGCCCGTGCCCCACCGGTCCCCGTGCACCAGGAGCGGGTGGCGCCGCGGTCCGCATAACGGGCCGTGGGCGCACTCGCTCCCCTGAGCGCAGTCACTTACCGCACCGCGCTCCGCTTCCCTGCCTCCGTCGGCTGCCGGGCGTGCGCGTCCCCGCCGCCTAGGGCGCGCGCGCGCGCCGGCTCTTTAAGATTTAAAGGGCCAGCACGCCCGTGATTGGTGATTGCTGGCCCTTGACCCTATATATTGGCACCACCTCCAGCACACCTTGCCGAGTCCATAGTGTCTATACCTATGCGAGGAAGCCTTCTTGAATCCCGGTTAGCCTTCCCCGTGTACCAGTTCCGTTTGCTCACGTCCATCGACCACGAACCTTCGCTGCCTGCCCTGACCTTCTGGCCTGTCCCTGACTACGAGTTTGTCTGCCGATTCTGTACCGCGTCGCTCCTTGGCTACCACCGCAGGCAAGTCGCATCAGGGGTAGCGACCTGTTGGAATCCCACCGCAGCAAGTCCATCCCACTTTGCGGCGGGCTCTGGTGAAAACCGGGACCCACTTAGACTCCGCTCCCTGGTGTGGCCTGTACCATCGCCTGCGGTGGCCCAGTGGATCCACTACTCCCAGTCGGTACACCAGCCATCACCGTGATCTAGCAAGGAGTAATGACCCGGTAGTCCTATGCAGAGTCCAAGCTTTCTTTCTGAAGTTGATTGTGAAGACCAGGGGCTCCATACACTACACTCCTTGTTGTAGCCTTAAGCCAAACTTATGGCTGACACAGAACTCCAGTACTTGATGTTTCTACTAAACTCTTTCTACTAGCGAGCTACGTCTATGTTTACTCTCTTCTAATTAACTTGCTCCACTTCTGTCTCTTCCTTAGTTTTTCTCCAATCTTCATTTCCTTCCAATATTCCTAAGCCATCAACTTACCACCGCCGGCTCAAGCCTCACAGGCTTCTTGGAAGCTGGTCAGGGATTCAGCGTTACCTGCCCCTAGTAGCTTCTCTGAGGAATAAGACCAAGGGAGAAGACAAATTGATGATGATAATAAGAAAAAGTTTGAACTGATAAATAGAATTCTGTCATAGTATCCTACTCTACCAACTCCGAAAGTCTCATTTGTCTGAACAGGTTCATTCTGAAGATCCTTCATTGTCCCCTATTAGACCACAGCTGTCCCACGATAATGGAGCCAACCATCAAGGGCCACGTCGGTGTATGTTTCGAAAATACTCAAACTGCAACTACCGGTGATCACAGGTATTACATCTATTACATGTATAGACTAAGTGGTCACCGACACATGAAGTCACAAACACTATAGATCGTAACTATAAGTGATGCAGAGGTGGCGGATGTGCCTGGCTCTGCAATCTAAAGGGGCCCCAAAGGATCCTTCTGCCTGACAGGAGAAGATCAGTGTACAATGCATGACCAGTCCACTGGTGGAAGATCCACATCTCCTTAGAGATCTGGGGCATATTTGGTTGTCCACATGCCACAAATTGATATTTACATCATCTTAATTTCTAGGATAAACTATTGTTAATGTCAGGATTCCCAAAACTTTGTTGACTTTTTGGAAAAGTTCCAGGGGGACCTCAAAATCAGAGAAAAATGTAGAACATTTTATTTTTTTAGAAAAACATATAAGCAGCTAAATTTTGAACTTTTCCAAGCAAAATGATGACAAAGGCTTAAAAAAAATTCCCTCTTCCAGACTGTGCCTATTCAGGCCACGGTCTGTAAGGTTTGGCAGAGGCTTTGCTTCGGGCCCTGACTGTGCTGTGTAGGCTTATTGCAGTGTCTGAACAAGATCTTATTTGGTTCTGTCTGGCTGGGTTTATTGTGATTGACAGGTTCCTGCCACACCCATCTGCTGGTGTTGGCTTTGTGCTGAGCGGCAGGGGAATTGGACGAGGTGATTGGCAGCTGTCTCCAACTGTTTTCCTGATGTCCAGGAGCTGATCCAAACTCACTCTGGACTGGGTCACTGTCTTCCTACTTAAGATCCTCCTGCCTTGAGCTCTCTGTCGGTTATAGTCTTGGCTAGATCTGGTGTCCATTTCTCCATAGTCTTGCTTATTTGCTGATTTTCGTGCCTGACCTTCCCTCTGCCTATGACACTGCATTGTGCTCTCTGGCTTTTGATCCATTCTGTCCGACCCTCTGTTATTGTGTTGTCTGTCTTGTCTGTTCTGTGTTTTCATGTACTCAGGATAGGGACCATCACCCAGTTGCCGTTGACTACATAGGGTCGGGCAGGCAAGTAGGTGGGGACATGTTTAGGGGGCCTAGCATCAGGGTTCACAGTCTGTCTGTCCCTTTCTGTTTATCTGCTCTGGGGATTCCCAACACCTCCATTGACTTTTAGGGTAACCACTAAGAGAAAATTCTTCCTTCTGAAGAAGTCCTATTTAAAAACTGTCTTAAAGGGGCGTGCCACCATGCATTTGATGGCATGATATGTGCAGGTCCCAGAGGTAGGACAGGCCCTCGAAAGTTTTAGCTTGGAATGTGCAGAACTGTTCATTCTGTTCTATAGGAGTTCTTAGTATGGCCGAACATTCCACTCCCCGGTATTGGGAACTCCCATAGAACAGAAGAGAGGTGCGCGAATGACAAACCAACACTCCATTCTGAGCCACCACCTTTGGGCGCCCATTGCCGAGATAGGTGCGGTTCCTAGAAGTGGGACTTGCGTCTATTAGTCTTTGATGTCATGTTCTATCAATGTACCATCTAGGTCGATGATAGGAACTCTCTTACCATGTGAGCACAACATCACGAGCAGTAGAGTGGCCCCCAGAATCTTGAAGAAGAAATGGTTGAATATTTCCCATTAAAAGGATAATTTTCGAACTGATATTTTCAGGTAGAGGCTCTTTAAATATTCTACACAGAGCAGATGTGGTTCTGGCTCGGAGTGTTCAAAGAGCTTTCAGATGGATGAATATTCAAAGGCAATTAGTCCTTGAGTTTACAAGTCGTCTGTTTTCTTTGCGGTTTTGATCTATAGATCCCATCACAAAATCACCTCATTCCCTCCGGCAACGCCCCCGCCCGGAAAATGATCAAATATTTATAGCAGTCACTGAAAGCCGTCACAATAATGAGAGAATGAGAAGCCGATGCGGAGAAAGCGAGTGATGTGCACAGAGGGGTAGACGACAGAAAACTCACTGAACGCAGCGACAGAAAGCTCACTGAACGCAGCCTGCTCCGACTCATGAATTATTTGGATAGTTTTTAATTTTGCTTTCATTTTTTAATTGAGGTTTTGTCATTTTTATTTGTTAATTTTCACCATTTTTTAATTCCAGATTTATCTACGACTTTTCCGGATTCTTATTTTAAGTTTTGTTTTATTTTTGATTCTGTTGCATGCTGAATTTATTTTTTTTATTAGTCATGTGTATTTTTTTATTACATTTTTTGTTTATTTTTATATTTTATTTTTTAGTTTTATTTTCACTTACGGTATTTTTACTACAAATGCATTTACTATTTTTTCCATTTGTACTTTAAGTTTTGTTTTATTTTTGCTTCCGTTGCATGTTGTGATTTCTTTAATATTCATGTGTATTTTTTATTTTACTTTTTGGGTTATTTTTATATTTGATTTTTTATTTTCATTTTCACTTACTTTTATTCCAAATGTATTTACTATCTTTTTCCATTTGTATTTGAAGCTTTGCTTTATTTTGATTTTGTAACATGCTGTGTATTTTTTTTTTTATTTTGCATCTTCATTTTTATTTTTGCTTCTCAATTGATTTTTTTTTCCTTTTCATAGTATTGTATTTTTATTTTTTATTTTCACTCATTTTTATTTGAAATTTATTGACTTTTTATTTCTTATTTACATGTTTTGGTTTTATTTTGCCTGTGTGTTTCTATTTTGTTTTTTTGCTAATTATTTTTTTTTATTTTCATGTTCGCCAATTTTTATTTCAATTTTATTTACTATCATCCCTTTGAAGTTTTTATTTTATGGTTTGTTTTTTTTAATTTTGTTGTTCGATGTGATATTTTGTTCATTTTGCATGGGTAATTTTTATTATTATTATTTTTTTAATTTTTAGAACTTTTTATACTTTTACAGATCCTTAAATTACTACTTTTCATTTGTAATTCTGATTTACTTTTTGTTATTTTTTTTGTCTCTTTTCATGCTGTGTACTGTTTTAATTTAAATTTTTTACTTTCTATTACTTTTACTTTTTATCTTTTAACTTTTTCTAACATTTTTATTTCGTTTTTTTTAAATTATTTTTAACTTATTTTACACTTGCATCCTCCTATTAGAACATAAAATATAATGTAATATTATAATAGTAATATAGTATAATAATAATAATAATAATAATAATAATAATAATAATAATAACTAACCTAAGTCCTAATAGACACTACAAGAAAAATCTATAAAAAAAAGTGCTTTACCAGCAAATAACAATAATATGTATACAACACAGATTCCCTATATAGAATATAAATACAGCTTAACTAAGGAGTAATAAATAGGCTACACGTTACTCCTGGTGACAAATAAGCAGGCAGCCAATAAACAAAAAACCAACGCGTTCGCCTCCCTTTAAATGATATAGAGGCTCATCAGGGAACAAATAGAGGCAAAAATCAAGGGACGTAAGGTTTACTTATCACTTGTGTAAACTTGTTGTATGTGTCCTCTCTAATTTGTGTAATTTTCTATTTCCCTATTTGCCTTTATTTGTTCCCTGTTTTTCTTGTAGGGTCTATTAGGACTTTGTAGTTAGGTTCTTGGTGGGGGCGCCCTTATCAGGGCGGTTCTCCCCATTTATGATAGGTAGCAATAGTTTGTGTAGGGGGTTAGTATAGGGTTTGCTTTAGGTTTAGTTTTCTATATGCAGTTTTAATTTATCATTAAAAGTTAATTTTTATCTGGTCCTAGGGTTTATACTGGTACTTGTGGATTTTGCTTATTACATTGTGTATAACCAGGCACTTTACTATTATATGGGCTTGCCCTTACGTGGTTTTTCTTAATATAGTAATATGTAATATTTTACAATTGCTTTTTTTTATTTCTTTTTGGTTGGGTAGATGTAATGTCAGACTGAGTTACATCATTTAGCGTAAATTCATGCAATGTTTTTTTTTTTGCAGCGCCAAATCAGCATCATTTCTAGTTCTTAGCTGTATTCAGTCCAGACAATGCTCTATGAGCTAAACTGCCTGGACTTCAGACTGATTTATTGTATAGTTAGTCTGAGTCTGAGCTGATACGTGGATACAATTGTATCTAGTGTAGACAATGCTCTGAGAGCTAAATTGCCTGGACTGCAGACTCATACATCTTATATAGTTAGTTGTGATCTAAGCTGAGATGTGAATACAGTTGTATCCAATGTAGACAATGCTCTGTGATCTAATAATTATAGACTCCAGACTGATATATTGTATAGTTAGTCTGAGTCTGAGCTGAGACGTGGATACTGCTGTATCCAATGTAGACAATGCTCTGTGAGCTAAATTGCCTGGACTCCAGACTTATACATCTTATATAGTTAGTTTTGCTCTAAGCTGAGACGTGAATACAGTTGTATCCAATGTAGACAATGCTCTGTGAACTTAACTGCCTGGACTTCAGACTGATACATTGTATAGTTAGTCTGAGTCTGAGCTGAGACGTGGATACAGTTGTATCCAATGTAGACAATGCTCTTTGAACTAAACTGCCTTGACTTAAGACTGATATATTGTATATAGTGAGTCTTGGTCTTAGCTGATACGTGGATACAGTTGTATCTAGTGTAGACAATGCTCTGTGAGCTAAATTGCCTGGACTGCAGACTCATACATCTTATATAGTTAGTTTTGCTCTAAGCTGAGATGTGAATACAGTTGTATCCAGTGTAGACAATGCTCTGTGAGTTGATAATTCTAGACTCCAGATTGATATATTGTATGGTCCGTCGTGAGTCTGAGCAGAGATGTGGATACAGTTGTATCCAATGTAGACAATGCTCTGTGAGCTGATAATTCTAGACTCCAGATTGATATATTGTATAGTTCGTCTGAGCAGAGACGTGGATACAGTTGTATCCAATGTAGACAATGCTCTGTAAACTAAACTGCCTGGACTTCAGACTGATATTTTGTATATAGTAAGTCTGAGCTCAGAAGTGGATACAGTTGTATCTAGTGTAGACAATGCTCTGTGAGCTAAATTGTCTGGACTCCATCTTATATAGTTAGTTTTGCTCTGAGCTGAGATGTGGATACAGTTGTATCCAGTGTAGACAATGCTCTGTGAGCTGATAATTCTAGACTCCAGACTGATACATTGTACATACAGTAGCTAGTCCTTCTCACAGGTATAAAAAACAATTTTATCCAGTCTAGGCAATGCTCTGTGAGCTGAACAGCCTGGATTCCAGAATGTGCATAGCTAGTAATAAAAAATGCACAAAATTTAGATTAATAGTAAACACATACAAAACTAAATGTTGACACTGTAAAAAGCTGAAGCTCATAAGGTAAAACAAGTAAAAGTGAAACCAGGATGATTTAAAAAAAAAGTTATATGAGTAACAGAATGCACTAAAGTTATATTAGTAGTAAAAAATGTAAACAAGGTACATTCATCTTACCTCAAGACCTAGAAAATCATGTAACTATAAATATATAAATTTAAATTTGATTCTGCTGTTTTTCTACCTTTTTTAATTTTGACATTTTTATTTTTTATATTGTCCTATTTAATCTTTTTTTATTTTTGTTACTTTATTTTTTTATTGTTTTATTTTTACTTTTCTAACTTCTCATATTTCATCATTTACATTTTTTTAGCATTTTGTTTTATTTTTTTACCCTGTTTTGCAACTTGAATCAGAGCAAAGGACCTATAATGCTTTATTTACAATAAATAATTCAGTCAGTAAAATTGCCTTCTTTGGTGTATTTCAGTCGTTGTCCCGGCCTCATCCCCTCCCAAAATCCAAGGTCTTTGCTGAATTATACATTATACCAATTTATTCCTAAACGGCAGAAGAGTTGGAGGCAAAATCATTTCTCTTCCAAATAGGATGTGGAAAATGCGAGGATTTAAGACTTCATGACCACGAGCCGTGGGAGACACCCCCCCCCCCTCCCACCTCCACACACACAAACGCAAAGGGTTTAATAGGTTCTAAGCAGAAAAAAGTCAACATCAACATCAATTTTCTCTCCACCAAGTGTCAATTTTTCTAGAAAGTAGTAAAAATTGTGAAAAGAAATAGAATTTACTCCTGCGAAATTTATGCCACTTAAGACCTGCTTTGTGTCTGTGGTGGAAGCCTCTGCAGGGTGTACCACACCCCCAACAAGTATTTACACCCCTGGATACGGCCACTTTTTGGTTTAAAAACAGCATATCAAGTTTAATTTAGTTCTGTTCACAATATGTACCGTAAAAAAGTATTTACCCCACAGGTCTGTACCCCTGACACTGCAAATTCCTCCCTTTGCTGCATTGTGTCTTGATCACTCTGCACTTCATCTTTTTCCAAATGTTTGGAGCACTAGATTTGCAGGGGGGAAAAAAAAATCATAAGTGAAGCGGCAGTTCTCATGCACACAGCAGTGGGTTTCCCTTTAATATTTCCATAGCCTCTACCTCCAATTTCTTAAACTTAAAAAAGATTAACTTACATGAAGGGACAGTAAAATGAAGGGTTTTTTTTTCTAAATACAGTGGCCAAGAGATTTTACTTTAGTCAAGAGATAAGAGACACTCCATGTGCTCTGAGTACACACAGGTTTCTATGGTTGTCTTCTTGCCTGACCATAACTCTGTTATGTGATTACAGCAGTGAGCTTAGAGCAGGGAGTGATATCACCCCATCTATGGATTGAGCTTCAGAGCAAATTAATTATACATAATAAGATTACAGATAAGCCATTGTTTTCAGTCCTCACAGTGCATTTTCTGTTATCTGAAGAGAAAACTGTCAGTGCAGCAGCTTAGCTACTTACTGTTTACTTACTTACTGCTATAGAACCACCCACAGCCTGAGGAGACAGAGTGAGTGTAAAACTGCTTGTGTGAACCAGCCTAGTGAGAAAACCCCACTAATGCAGATTATTCAATGAAAAAGTCCAAGAAAAGAGGAACCAAGATATATATTTTATAACAATGTTTTCTACCCCTTTTTTATCTCTCTCATATCTATATATCTATCTATCTATCTATCTATATATCTATCTAACTATCTCATATCTATCTATCTATCTATCTATCTATCTATCCCATATCTATCTATCTATACTAACTATCTATACTATTACTATCTATCTATCCCATATCTTACTATCTATCTATTATCATATCTATATCACTATCTATTATCTATCCCATATCTATCACTTCATATCTATTATCTATCTATAATTCTATCTATATCTGTCTATTCATATCTATCTATCTAATACTTCTCTATCTAATATCTAGTCTATCTATCATATCTCTCTATAATATTTCTATCTATATCTATCTATATTCTATCATATCTATCTCATTTCTATTATCATCTCATATCTAATCTCTCTCATATCTATCTATCTCAATCTATCCTCTTATATCTATCTATCTATCTATCTATCTATCTATTATCTATCTATCTATCTATCTCTCATATCTATCTATCATCATATCTATCTATATCATATCTCATACTATCTATCTCCTATCTATCATCTATTATCTCATATAATTATCTATCTATCTATCTATCTATCTATCTATCATATCTATCTATTTTAATAAGTGCTACCATACTATAAGTAGCTTTCTATTCGAAGGATTCAAGCACTCTGGTATTTGTTAAGATAGCTCTAGTGAACAGTACACATTATACCTTGAATTGTTCTAAAGGTATATTTATTGTGCACATATATACAACCAATTAATAAAAACAAAAAATTAATAAAACATTGATCATAAATAAAAACGTATGGAAAACCTAAAATACCTAAAACCTCAATGCGTTTCGCACACCTCTAGTGTGCTTCATCAGGAGTAATGACCTTAAAGCTCGTTGCCTTATTTATACTGACTCTTGTGGCAATAAACCTGCCCATTTTCACATCACAATTCTCCTCCCCTTACTTATTACCATATTTACAAGGCATATTCCAGTGTAATTAGTAAGGAGACATATTAATGCTCGGTATATATCGGGCTAGGTATGCGCATAATGATTAAGGCAAATAGCGAGAGAAATGTTCGGTGAGTGAATGTTCTTCAGAGCATGCGCGAGAGCTACAACGAGAACTCGGCTAGTGTGGGCAAAAGCGTCCTGCAGGGACGACGTATTTCCGCCCTGACACACTGCCGCGCATGCGCAATGGGTGATACTGGGAACTTGGAAAAGGCGGGCGGAAGTGATTTGTAACGTAGTACACTTCCGCTCAGTCCTAAGGAGATGTTTACCAGCGTCCATGAGTGGATCCAGGGAAACTTTATAGATTAAGGTACTGAAGATTGTTGGCTAATATGTTATAATTATAGATTGGGATTGTAAGATTGTAATCTAATTACACTGGAATATGCTTTGTAAATATGGTAATAAGTAAGGAGAGGAGAATTGTGATGTGAAAATGGGCTGGTTTATTGCCACAAGAGTCAGTATAAATAAGGCAACGAGCTTTAAGGTCATTACTCCTGATGAAGCACACTAGAGGTGTGCGAAACGCATTGAGGTTTTAGGTATTTAAGGTTTTTCATACGTTTTTATTTATGATCAATGTTTTATTGATTGTTTGTTTTTATTAATTGGTTGTATATATGTGCACAATAAATATACCTTTAGAACAATTCAAGGTATAATGTGTACTGCTCACTAGAGCTATCTTAACAAATACCAGAGCGCTTGAATCCTTCGAATAGAAAGCTACTTATAGTATGGTAGCACTTATTAAATTAACCCTTGGATCTCCTTGTGCGGAAGAAAAAGTGGATCGAAGTGGACAGCAGCTCTGAGATCTGATATATGCCTACAAATGAGTTGTACCATTGTATAGTACAACTTGCTCAGGTGAGCAGTTATTGAACTTTTTTTCAGAAATTTTATATCATACAATATTACACTATTTGTGTGCGCCTTTGTGTCCCTCCACCCCTCCTTTTGTCTTTCCTCTCTCTGGAGGTTCGATTGCACAAGAAGTACTCATATCTATCTATCTCATATATATCTATCTCTCTCATATCTATCTATCTATCTCTCTCATATCTATCTATCTATCTATCTATCTATCTATCTATCTATCTATCTATCTATCTATCTATCTAATGTCTATGTATCTAACCATCCTTTTCATATGTATCTATAGTATTCCACAATCTGACACTTTGATACAATGTAAAGTAGTCAGTGCCCGGCTTGTATCACAGGGGGATGGGGTGTCCTCAAAATAACACAGACATCAATGTCTAACCCGCTGGGGACAAAAGTGAGGACACCCCTAAGTGACAGCAAAAGTGAGGACACCCCTAAGTCACCACAAAAGTGAGGATACCCCTAAGTGATACAATGTAAAGTAGTCAGTGCCCGGCTTGTATCACAGGGGAATGGGGTGTCCTCAAAATAACACAGACATCAATGTGTAACCACTGGGGACAAAAGTGAGGACACCCCTAAGAGACAGTGAAAGTGAGGACACAGCTAAGAGACAGCAAAAGTGAGGACACCCCCAAGTGACAACAAAAGTGAGTAGATCCCTATGTGTCTAAGTGACAACAAAAGTGAGGACACCCATAAGTGACTACAAAAGTGAGGACACCCCTAGGGGACAGCAAACGTGACGACACCGCTAAGTGACTTCAAAAGTGAGTAGACCCCAAAGTGCCTAAGTGACAACAAAAGTGAGGACACCCCTAAGTGACAACAAAAGTGAGGACACCCCTAAGTGACCACAAAAGTGAGGACACCCCTGTCAGTATTCTGAGTGGTTGCCATTATTTCCCAGCGCTGCCTTAACTCTCTTGGGCCTGGAGGTCACTGGAGCTTCACAGGTTGCAGCCACTGGAATCCTCTTCCCTCCTCCATGACGACATCACGGAGCTGGGCTGGTGAATTGTATGCAGTCTAGACAATGCTCTGTGAGCTAAACGCCTTGGACTCCAGACTGATACATTGTACATAGCTAGTCCTTCTCTAAGCTGTTAGATACAATTGTGTCCAGTCTAGGCAATACTCTGTGAGCTAAACAGCCCGGATTCCATACTGATATAATGTACATAGCTAGTCCTGCTCTCAGCTGTAGATACAATTGTATCCAGTGTAGACAATGCTCTGTGAGCTAAATTGATACATTTTATCTGCATAAATACATGGATTTCCATATTCCGTTCACATTTTTGATAATTTTCAGTAAATAAACTAACTTTACAAAGACAAATCTCTGACTATGTGAGAAGCTGAGATCTGAACCGACGCCATGCCACTGACACGGACTCATCCATCTTGTAGAGTAATTTACAAGCTGATTTGTTAGCAGCCATTGTCGTGCTGCGGTTCCCTAAGTGATTCATGCAGAAGGGCACGGCACTTCCAAGGTTCTCCGGACCATCTTGGGGCAGGAGAGCACTCTCCCGGGACCACTGGAGAGGTGACGGATGGCAGCAGGGACACGATTTCCACATCGGCAGAAAGGACGACTGGAAGATTTGTCATAAATGTCACCAAACAAGAGGCGGAAATTGAGAAGATAAATCTTCAGGTCAAATTTTTCTTTTTTTTTTTTAAGGAAAAACTTATGACCTGTAGAAATCTATTAGAAAATGTCACCAGGAACCTCCAGAGGCCATCACGGATCTGCATGGTGCCGGAGGATATAACTGCATCTCATAATGCTTAAAGGGGCACTCTGACCACAATGAGTCACTTTTAACATGTAGGGAAAGCTAAATGAAGACTTTTACCAAATACATTGCTGTTATGATTTGGCTTTGTTCATGGAGATTTTATCTACTGCTTGTATACACAAGTTTCTCTTGGTTACCGACCACCTCTCCCTGCTCTCTCTCCTCTCTGTAAGTGGGTGATTGATTGGCAGTCAAAGAAATAATTACAATCAGGTAGAATATATATATAAAATGAAAGGTTTATTACATAAATAAAGGAATAGAATGATACTTAGCTGCAGTTACAGATGTTATAGATGCTTAGTCGTGCACAGTGAAACGGGGAGCCCCAGAGTACCTCAAAGGACACCCATTTCGTCCGATGACCACAGAAAGGGGGTGCTGGGTGCCCACCTGCCCCAGCCGAATCTACCTCTCAATGGCACAAGGCAGCCTTTTTATGCTAGATAGCTTGAATACCTGACTACCAAACATAAAATTCCCTCTTTTCTAGGCGCACAGTGTCTAAGTTGTATAGTCAGCATTACAACAGACTTCAGAATTATCTAACCATCCATACATGGGAGGGTATGAGAATAGTTGTCCATTATGTAATAGTTTCAGTTCTGATCAGTACAATGGGGGGAGAAGAATCTAATAGTATTGTCACGGGCAGTTGTCCGCCGTGAAGCAGCAAGGGACGGTAGGGGTTAATCCCTCTAGTCAGTCGACAAGCCCAGGGAGATGCCAGGGCTGTGAGCATTAGGAGTGAAAGCTCTCTGCTCCAAATCCAAGTTAGAGGGGGTGTCGCACTGGCCAATAGGAGGGCACGGAGGCTGCACCAATCGTCTGGGGGCCGGGCTCTGGGTTCCTCATTTTAATACTCACTCATTTTTCTCTTAGTCCTTTCGACTCTGAGGAAAGGTTTCCCATTGCTACTCCTGTGTTTCATGTTGGTTATTTTGCTCCTCTGATTTCTGACCTCGGCTCGGCTTCCTCCGACTCGCCTTTGCCTCCGACTTTGTACTGCGCTCTTGGACCGTTGTTTGGACCCCGGCTTGCTTTTTGACTATTTCTTTTGGCCACCTTTACGTTTCTTGGCATGTACGTTACCGTACTGTGACTGAACCGGGGACTTGTTGGACTTTTGGTTTCCCTGATGGCCCTGCACTTAGCAGCGTAGGGGCTGTAGACAGGTTGGGGTTTCTGCCATCTAGGGCAGCACGCCATGTAGGCAGGGACAGTGGGCTGGATGCAGTCAGGGCCCCACTGCAACTCCTCTGAAGTGGGCACAGTATTCTTGGAACTACTGAATGGCAAAGATGGGTACACAAAGGTGAAACACTTGTTGTGAGCAGAAATGACAATAATGACATGGAAGCTGTCATAATGCAGCAATTACACAGGGATATTTGATAAAGACTGGTTCAATATATGTATCAATGAGGCATAAGAACATTTTTCTATATTGCATCGATAAGGACACATTAATTATTTCAATCCTGATTTACATTTCCAACCCGTGTTTATTAGCATGTGATCTAGGTGATTATATCATTTTTATTACAGTAGATTATTATTGGTACCAATATTTAGTGTAACTTGCTAATTCTTCATAGTTGGTCATACAGAGGAATAACCACCTCGGCCTTGATTGGGGTATGAAAACACAAAGGTAACCCACTTCGTTGTGTAGCATTGACAGTCACAGCGAACTTAAAGTCTCTCTTGAAAATCTTCTCAAACCCTGCAATTGCATGGGTCTCTGGTGCAGGGAAACAAGGGGTTTATTGTGCCCAAGACTTCCCCGGTGGGCCAAAGAACAGACCCTAAGGAGGTATCTGTCCACGCCCTTCACAACATCTGAAGTCTGTCTCCATCTTTTCCTGTGATGATGGGACAGGGGGTGCATGAAATTAAGGCAGATTTCTCGAGCCTTTGCGGTAGCAGTCCTGGCGCATAGATGGTGGTCAGTGCCGACATCATAACCCCTTTGCTGTAGCGATGATGGTGGAGACATCCATCTGTAGACAGGGCATTTCTCAGCATCTTTTACAGACATTCATCAGGGGGGGTCGCTTGACTTTTACAGACATCCATCAGAGGGGTGTCGCTTAGCTTTTGCAGACATCCATCAGGGGGTGTTGCTTGGCTTTTGCAGACATCCATCAGGGCATCGCTTGGCTTTTGCAGACCTCCATCAGGGGGCGTCGCTTGGCTTTTGCAGACATCCATCAGGGGGGGGGTCGCCTGGCTTTTGCAGACCTCCATCAGGAGGTTGTCGCTTGGCTTTTGCAGACATCCATCAGGGGGGTCGCTTGGCTTTTGCAGACATCCATCAGGGGGCGTCGCTTGGCTTTTGCAGACATCCATCAGGGGGCTTCGCTTGGCTTTTGCAGACCTCCATCAGGGGGCGTCGCTTGGCTTTTGCAGACATTCATCAGGGGGCGTCGCTTGGCTTTTGCAGACATCCATCAGGGGATGTCGCTTGGCTTTTGCAGAAATCCATCAGGGGATGTCGCTTGGCTTTTGCAGACATCCACCAGGGGGTGTTGCTTGGCTTTTGGAGACATCCATCAGGTTCTTCAGGCTCATTTACAATCTGCAAATACTGAAAATGAAAATCCTAAAAAAAGACTTGTCTTTTGAATCACACAGTGTTTTTCCTTTACTGCAGTTGTCACATATAGTAGGGGATGGACTTTTTGGGTTTCAGTCACATAAGAGCAAAAGGGCAGTGCCCCAACTTTTGAAAAGATCTTCCCCACCCCTTTAAAAAAGGGAAAATTGTCCCCAAGGGCCCAAAAAAAAATAAACCACTTGATTCTGTCAATCCATGCAATCCTTTTAAAAAAATCCGCCCTCTTTGGGCCCTTTTTGAATTTTTTTCTGACCAGAAAAGTTAATTAATTTTGGGTTTTGAAAAGATCGTTAAAAGGGACTCTTATATAAGAAATTGGGAATAATACCGGAACAAACATAAAAAAAAACCCTTCTTCTGTTCATAGTGGAGTGAAACAAATTTTATATTATTATTATTATTATTTTTTTCATTTATTTTTGGAGCCCCCCTTGTTTCCCAAGGCGCTGTAAATTTTTCAGGGGGTACATAAAAAACATTGGTCAACAATTAAAAATTTGACAATAATTATAACAACTGGTAAAGGGAGGAAGGCCCCCTGCCAAGGGGGTTTTTACAATTCGGGGAAAGGGGGTGGAAGAGCCCCAGAAGGGGGAGGGGCGAAAATGTTTTTTGGGGGGGAAGGAGGGGCCAACAGGGTTTAATGTTGGTTATGGGCCAACCCCCTGAAGAGGGGGGTTTTCAGGTACTTTTTGAACCCGGGTGAAAAGAGGGGGGAGTTGAGGTTTGGGGCAGTGAGTTCCAAATTGTGGGGGAACACGAAAATTCTTGGGGGACGGGTTAAAGTGAGGGGTGTTAAGGGGAGGGGGCAGGGGAAAAGGGTTTCCGGGAGGGGGCCCATTTTGGGTGAGGGGGGGTTATTAAGTTTAAAGGGCAAAAGAAAATTTGAAGGGGAGAGGTTATGTAGAGCCTGGAAAATCAAATTTTGCTAGTTTTGAACGGGGATTCGTGGGCAAGGGGTTTGCCAGTAAAGGGGATCGGCAAGGGGAGAGGCAGGGGACCCACCGGGAGAGGGGTTTGAATCAAAAGGGCAGCAATTTAAGGTTTGGTTTGGGGGGAGCGGGGGTTTGGCAAACTGGGGGGCCCCACAGAGGGGGATTTTTGCGTTCCCGAGGCAGGAGAAAGACAAAGGGCATGGAAAAGTTTTTTTGTGCTTTCATTTTTAAAGAAATGGCGGATTCGGAAAATATTTTTTAAAAATTGGGGGGTGACAGGCAGAGGTGGGGAAAGGGTTGTGGGGTTTTAAAAGGACAAAAATTGGAGTCAAAGATTATCCCAAGGCAGCGGACCTGTGGGGCTGGCGAGAGGGGTGTAGCCTTTAAACCCAGTGAATGAGAGGGACTTTTGGGGAAGATAATAAAATTAAATTTTCCCCATTTTTAAATTTGGGGGAAAGAGGGGGGAAAGAAGAAGGGGGAAATGGAGGCCCAGACATTCAGGGTTTTCCCGGGAGAGAAGAGAGGGGGCCCATCGGGGCCCGAGATGTAATTTGGGGTTTTTCCATCAGAAAATTTTGGGTTTTTTAAATTGAAACCCTTTGTTAAGCTATGACCCTGCCCCCAGCCCAAGAGGTAGAAAAAAAAGATTAGTTGGGCCCGGGAAAACCCCCCTGGGGGACACCAACAGGGGAGGGGGCCGGGGGGGGAGGCGGGGGCGAGATTTGGGGAAACGCTGAAGGGTTCCGTTCGGGTGAGGAGAATCCGGGGAAAGGCCAATTCCTTTGATGCCGAGGGAAGGGGGGAGGGTTTTGTAGAGGGGGGAAATGGTCGACATGCCCAAAGGCAGAAAAGGGGGTTCAGGGGAGAAGCACAGAGTAGTGGCGTGGGGTTTTTTGGCAGTTGCTAGGTCAATTGGTGATTTTGGGTTAGAGCGGTTTCGGGTAGAGTGGGGGGGCGGAAGCCCGATTGGAGCGGGTCAAAGAATTTTGGTGGAAAAAGGGAGGAAAGTTAAAGATGGATTTGGGGTCAAGGATTTTTAGAGGCGAATGGAAGCAGTGAAGGGCAAAATAGTTGGAAGTGAGGAGGGGTAAAGGAGATGGTTTTCTTTAGGATGGGGGTGAGGGGCCGCAATTTTAAATGAAAAAGGGAAGATCCCAAAGGGTTAATGATAAAAAAAAGAGATGGGTGGGGGCCCTTGGATGAAAAAACAGCACTAAGGTCAGGGATGGGGTTGGGGAGGGCCGGGGGTCAAGATTTACAGGTGGTAAAGGTTTTTTTTGGGCCCAGAAAGGGGCGAGACCCTTTTTTTCGGGAAGTGCCCGGGTTTTGAGAAGGGTGAGTTGGGAGGGGAATGCCCCATAAAGCAGGTCAGAGGGGGGTTTTTTGGGGACACCGCAAAAATGAGGTGGGCTGAGGGGGCTGTAGGGGAAGTTTTTCCCCCTGATAAATTTTTTAATTTTTTTTAGGGAAAATTTGATTTGCAAAATCACCCTGCTGAGAGGAGGTTTGGGGGGGAGGGGGTGTGGGGACCAGGGGGAGAGTTAAAGGGGTGTTAAAAAGTTTCGGGGGTTGTGGGACAGGGAGGATATGAAGTGTAAAGAAGCCCTTTTTTTGGCGGGAGGTAAAGTGCGGAAATTTTAAAAAAGTGTAGTGATTTTCTTTATATGAGGGGGAAGTCCCGTGGTGGGGGCGGGTTTTCTTCCAGTGGCGTTTGGCAACTTGGAAAATTTTCTCAGCTGTTGGTGGGGGTCTGTTGCCAGGGTTGTCTGTTCATTTTTCGGGGTTTGTTGTGTGTGAGAGGACGACGCAATCAAGAAGGGGCCCTGATTGTGGGTTTTTGTAGAATGTGGTGGCTGGGGTCCCGGATCAAACAAATGAGGGGGAAAAGTAGAGAAAAGGGCAAGAGAAATCAGAGGGGGGTTGCAAGGGTTGAGGTTTTGTAGGTTCCCGCCTTTGGGGGTATAGATTTGGGGGGGGGAGGGGCAGGTTTAGTGGTGATGGAGGGAAAAAAGGTGAGCAGAAATTTTGGTCAAATAGGGGGGGGGAGATTTTTTTAGAGGGTTTAAAAAGGGGGCCCAAAAGGGGGGTTTAAGATGAGGTCCTTTGTTGGGGTTTCCTCTGTGTGAAATGGTCCAGAGGTTCCCCCTGGGAGAGGCCAAAGGGAAAAGGAGAGTGACAGGATTTGTTAGTAGTGGAGTGGGGTGGAAACGATTGGAATGTTTTAAAAACTCCCCTTGGGTAATAGTGGGGGTGTCGGGGGGCAAGAAAGTGGAGGACCCCGGAAAAAAATGGTCCCAAGGGGAAAGGGGGTGGCGGGTCCGGGGGTCGGTAGGGCAAAAAGCCAAATTGGAGGGTTTGGGGGGGGAGTAGATGCGGAAAATGGGACCCCGAAGGAGGGGAGGGTGGGGAAGGTACTGGTGGAAAAGGAGAGAAAGGAACAGGGATTTTGACAGAAAAAGGGCCCACACCCCCTTTCCAATTTTTTACTGCCAGGGCGGGGGGGGTTTTAAAAATGGAGGCCCCCCAAAAGGAGATGCAGCAGGGGGGGTTGTGTCCCCGTGGGGGTCAACCAAGTTTCTGTTAATCCAAGGAAGGGGGAGATTGCGTGAGATGAAAAGGTCCCCCCGGGTTTAAGGGAAGCCCTTGGTTTTCACACAGAAAAGTGGATTCCAAGGGGCTCCAGACAAGGGGAAATTGGGTGCGCAGGGGTGAGGGGGGTGGGTTTTTTAGGTTTTGTGGTTGATAAAGTGTTTGTTTCTTGGTCCCCGTAAAAAGGGTGCCTGGAAACCCAGTGGGGGTTTCCTGAGGGGGGCCCGGGTTTTGGGGGATATGTCCCCGGCATGAGGAGAAAAAAGGGAAAAGAGTGGGGGAGGGTGGGTTTGGGTAAAGGAAAAGGGGGTTTTTTTGTGGGGTTTTTTTAGGAAAAGGGTTTTAAAGTTGTGGAAGAGGTGAAGGTGGAGGGGCAGGTGGAGGGTAAAGGGGCAGAAGGGGGGGATAAAGGAATTCCCTTGCCCCCGCACGGGTGTCTGGGGGGGAGACAAGGAGTTTGATGATTTTGGAGGCAGGATAATTGTGGCAGAGAGAATGGGGGTATTGGGTTTCTGTTTTAGTGAGGAGAAAGGGAAGGGTCTTGGTTTCCCTTTTTTTTAAAATTCTGGTTTTAATTTAAGGGATTTAAAGCTCATACAATTTTAAAAGGAAATACCCCTTAAAAGGAAATTTTTCACTGACTGATAAAAGTCATGACTACGTAGAATGCATGCTTTAAAAAGGAAGCCCTTTCTCCTTTTCCAAAAGGGGTTTTGGGAAAATTTGGGGGGGGGGGGGGGAGGGTATTGGTTTAGCAAGGAAAAATTTTAAAAAATGGAAAAGGGGTAAACCCAATTAGGCCTTTGTCACAGCAAGGGGGTGCCCGCCAAAACTAAAAGTTTATCAAAAAAAGTGTGGTACCATTCAATTTAAAACTTTTATAGCAGGAGATTTTTTCACAGAGCATCATATGTTTTTTTTTAAAAACTTTGCAGTAATATCAAAAAAGTTAAAAATTTATTTTAAAATGCATAAAAAAAAATATTGATTTTCCTAACCTTTTTTTTACCCCTACCCCAAGATTTTTTTCGGTTCTAAAAATTTTTCCCCTTTGTATAATGGGGATGTGTTCAAAAAAAATTTTATAATTTTCAGCATTTCCTTTCTCTAAAATTTAACCCCAAAAAATGTTTTCCTATTTTCTGCATAGGCCCGAACGCAAAAAGTTCCAAAATTTTTTTAAACCCCCAAGATAAAGGAAACAAATTTTCCCCCCCCTTTTTTCTTTAATAAAACCCTTTAAAATTTTTTTTATATCAAAAAAAATTTCTACTCCCCCCATTGGGAAAAATTCCCAAAAAAGCTGCTACACATCCCTTTCTCTACAACCAAATTACACCTGTCAATCGCGCTGGGCACTGTCCCCACATTCCAAAAGTGTACTATAATTTTTCCCTATTTTTAAAATTTAAACCCCAAATATATTTATATGATTTTTTACACTGATGATGGCCCCGGTTTTTTAAAAGAAACAGATTTTTCATACAGAGAGAAAACTCCCGCTTCTCATGCACTTTAAACATTAAACCCTTAGGAAATTCCCCAAAGGGCAACAGGTCAATCACCCTGTGCCCTTTTTGTCAAATGACCCGGCACGAAGCTTTTAAAAGAACTCAGTTATTTAAACGTAAGTAATTATTTTATATTAACTTATTTTTAAAATTATTGTGTTGGGTTTGTTACACATGAAAATTATAATGTACATTTTTCCTGGGATTTGATATCACCAGATTTATAGGGATAATTTTGAGATCCCTTTTTAAAGGTTTCAAAAGGTTTTGTGACGTGTTTTTTTTTGCTGTAAGTGACCATCCCCAAAAGGGCCAAATTTTTAAAAGGGGGAAAGACCTCTCCATGAGGCATTTTTTTTGGGCCGGGCCCCCGCACTTACAAAAAACAAAAATTTTTTTTCCTTATTTTAAAAATGGAAAACCCCCAAAACCCCAAATTTACAACATACCAAATTTTTTTAGTCAGGTCTGGGGAAAAGGGTTAAACCCCCAACAGGGGGGGAAAATGAAATTCACAGGCCCCCCAAAAAAAAACATTGGGCCCACCCTAGGGGATAGGGAACAAAAAACCCTTTCAACAAGCCCTTGAAAATTTCTCACCATTCAACAGGGTCCCCCCCTTCAGGGTCAGGAAACGAAAAAACACCCAAAATCATTTCCTGCCCCCCAAATGGGCCCCAGAAAAATTTCAAGTTCCTTTAGAAACCACCACAAACCCTTATTTCCCCCCAGTGACCAACCCGACTAAAACAAATTAAACCCTTTCCTCCACATAAACTTCTGCATTTTTTTTTCATTTGCACCAATTTTTTGCGTAACCCAAAAGTATCAAAACATTGTGCACAAGAAAAAATTTTTTTTGCTTCCCACAAAAAAAAAACAAAGGTTGGTAAAAAATTCTCCCCCCTAATTTAAACACTTAAAAGAAGAAAACTTAGGGACAACATCCCCATTCTCTGTATCAGGCCCTGCAGGGGTCATAAAAGCCCTTTAAAGGGGAAAAAAAACCTAAACATTAAGATATGCATGGGGATGTCACAATTGGGTAAAATTTTTTTTCTGTAACCCAATTTGAAAGGCTATCCTTTACATTTTCCCTTTTTCTCCCTCTTAAACCCAAAAAAAACCTCTAACATAATGAAAAATTTTAAAAAAACTCTTTTCTCTTAATGTTTTATTAACCCAATCTGGAAAATAGATACCCGGAAAGGGGAAAAAAAAACGTCAGTTTTTTAAGTTCTTGGTGAATTTTAACTTTAAAACATTTTTTCCCCATTGGGATTCCCCAATCCCTGACAATCTAACAATTCCGATTATGTTAAATATTTTACATTGAAATTCTGCTAGTTCCCGTTTACAATGGGGGTTTTTTTGCTTTCTTCTGTTCTTTAAAAAAAAAAACCGCTTATCTTCAGTTTTTTTCCATTCTCTCCCTCGCAAAACACCAGTCAGTCATTTCCCCTGTCTGGGGTCTTCAGCCGGGTTTAAGAGACAATAAAAAGATTCACCCGCGAACCCGATTGGGGTTTTGGGCCCGTCACAATGGTGACGCAACCCAAACGAGTGTTGAGGGCACCATGTTGTCTTCAAAGCAAATCACCGGGGGACGGGGCTAAATTTTTGTCATCTACCCCAAAACTAAACATCCCCGCTAAAACCCATAAAATTTGGGTAATTCCCCAAAAAAAACAAATTTTTAAAATTTTTGGGGTGCCAATTCCCCCCTTTTGGGCACCAATTTTTAAGGGGTGAAAATTTAAATTTTTTATTGATTTCTTCAAGAAAAAAAAATTTCAATCAGGCCCGAAATATAAAAAAAATGAAAAAGTTTATTACCCTAAAATAAGAAATAAAAAATATACTTTGCTGGGAGTTTTAAAAATGTTATCGATGCTTAGTGTGCACATTTAAAAAGGGTTTCCCCCGCTTACCTTCAAATACACCCCTTGCGTTTTTGATACAAAAAAAGGGGGTTTCTGAGCAAATGGGATGCCCCCAGGGTTTTAGCTTTGTCAACAATGGGGACAGCAACCCCCTTTTTTTATAGTTAAGCTGTCTCCTTTTAAATCTCAGGATGCCCAAATATATCCCTTTTGTTCCCCAAGTGATAGCAATTAAAAACAAACTTCAAATTATTTGGGCCAAACCCTACATGGGGCGGATCCTTTGAATAATTTATGGGTATCACTTTGATCAGTAAAAGTGGGGGGGGGGGAAAATATAACAAAAATCTTTTAACTACTGAATGGCAAAGCCCGGGAAACACAAAGGGCAAAAACTTTTGAGAAGAAATAACCATAATGGGCATGACAGCTTTCCTCACACGCAGGGAAAAAACACAGGGATCCTATTATAAAAACTGGATAATATATTATCAAATCAATTTAAGCCATAAACAATAATTTTTATATCACATTAATTTAAAACACAATTTTAAAAATTTTAAACCAAATTTCATAGAGGAAAGAATCTTAAGAGTTTTTTAACCCCCACCACATGAACAAGCAAAATGCCCTTTAAAAGCCATGAATTGCTGTGGGGGAAATCACTTGGAGAAAAAAAATGCTTCCAACCCCTGTGACAAAGCTTGTTCCCCCTTTTCCCCCCTCCAATTTCCAAGACCAAGCATCCTCCCCTGCCAATTTTGCCGGAAACAGCATGAAAAACACCCTCCCAGTCCCAGACAATCAACAAATTTCCCCCCACCCCCAGGGACGCAAAACCCACCCCCTTTTCCCTTTCCCCCAGGGAGCCCTCTGTTTTTCCAGGGGTGGGAACAAGAAGAAGAAAAGCTTTCCCCCCAAAAAATCCCAAAAATTTTAAAAACCTGAGAGTCGGCAAGCCCTTTTTTGGGTTGGAAAATTTGCCCCTTTTTTTCCCGGGGGACAAATGGGTTCCGCACCTCATTTGGGCCCGGCATGCCCCAAAATCATGCCGAGCAGGAATTTTTTTTTGCCCCGAAAAAGCTGGGCCCCCGCCCCGGCCAGTCATGTGGCCAAAAAAAAAAAATCTCCGGCAATGGCTGCCCTGTGTTTTACCAAAATCCATCTCACTACAGAATGTAAAAAAAGGTGTTCAAATCTAATATATAAATTTGAAAAGTAAGATAGGTGCACACTGAAAGGGAATGACAAACTTTTAAATACATAAATCAATTTGGGCCCACTAAAGACTAAGTAAAAAACCCCAAGTTAATAGGAATATAGGAAAAGCTTTACAGCTAAAGGAAAAAAATGAAAAACCTGGGACTCTTATTTTTTCAGTAATTTTATCAAAATTGTATTTAAACTCACCTTTCCCCAAAACCAAGGGGGTTCCCAGAGCAGGCGGAGTCCCTACACCCAAAAAAATGTTTCCTTTTCTAGGATCCATTCCAAAACTTTCCAAATTCCCCCCGGAGTGTAGGGAAACCCACAAAATTTAATTAACCTGCACGGATTTTAAAAAGGGGGTGGCCCGAGTGCAGCAAGCCAATGAGGATTGGGCCCTCTCCCAAATAGACTAAAAAAAATGTAAAAGGGGTGCACATTAATATATACTTTTTGGGAAAAAAGTAAGCAAAGTGCAACTGGGAAAACAATGACATCATCTAATACATTTAAATCATGGCACACTAAAGACTAATTTAAAAACCCCAAGTTATTTAGGAAATTTCTGTTAAGCT
>JAODAL010021454.1:0-67043 GCA_025379985.1 Phyllomedusa bahiana | reverse complement strand
GCTACTACCTGGCTACCTTATGAGTGTTTAAAAATGGGCCCATTTGTATAGAATGGAAATTTGGTAGAGAAGTGCCTGTTTAAATTTGAGGAGTTTAAGATATTTGTTTTGTAATTTTTTTACAGTGAAGAGTGGGGAAGTAGTGGGCCCATGACTCGGGGACAGATTAAAAAGGGAAAAAGAAAAAAAAAGGGGAAAGCAACCCCTTCAGAGCCCCGTCCCCCTGTGAGCACTAGATACTTTAAAAATTTATTTCTGAAGCCTGTGGTCCAGTGGTATGAAACCCATGTAGGTTTCCAATGTTGCGGGTTTTAATTTTGGGTTTTGTAGTAAAGGGTTTTTGAAATTCAGCAAGGGGTCAGTTTTTATTATTCAGTCATTTATTTTGGTGGTAAAAAGGGGTTTTTTGTGGTTTTATTTTTCGGCCCACTATTGGGGTAAAATTGGTCATGTTGTGGTGGTAAATTTGGCCCACTGGTTTTGGGTTGATATGTGGTCTTAGGGGTTTTGGGGACTCGGGTTTTGTTTTTGGCGGTTTTTTTGTAACTTTTGACTTTTAAATTTAAAGTTTATAGTAGCAAAATTGGGGTTTGGGTTTTTTTGTAAAACTTTTTTTGGTTTTTTGGTGATGCAATGTGGCGCACTGGGCGCAATATGTTGGGGGGGGGGGGGGGGGGGAAAATTTTTTTTCACCTCCCCCTGAGTGAAATTTAGCATGGGGAATCCCCTGATTAGCATCCCCTTTCCCTGGATGCCTCTCACTACCCGGTTTTTTTTTTTTGGGCGGGCAAGGGGCTATAAAGGTAGTTTGATAAACCCTAGCAGCACCACCACTGAAAGTGATTCCTCTCCCCCCCAAAATCTCCGGTCGAAACAGGGAAAGGGGGTTTCCCCAGTTTGAAGCAGCCGATTGGACAAAGGGGGCCCCCCTCCCCCCTCTATCAGCCCCCTCACCCGTTTTACCCCGGGTCTGCTAGGCGGGGGAACACTAATCCGGGGGCACCCTCGAGGTCGCGGAAACGGTGGGTCAGGCCCCGCTTTCCCCGCCGAAGATCTGCGCTCCGCTCGTGATTTCTGGTCAGTGCCGGGTTCCGTCTCGCAGCCTCAGCTTAGCACGGGTGGGAAAGGATGCCACCGCACTTGTTCCAGGGTGTATCGGGGGTTTGTGGGGGGTGCTGGCCCCGCTCTCCCGGAGCTCATCCTCGTGTCTCACATCATGGGGCGCCGGAACCGGAAGTCCAGCTTATGCCTTTGCCTGCTCCCTGTGTACTTCATTTGGCATTTAGATTGTCACACCGTGAGAGACCACTTCAGGGGTAGTGACCTGGAAGTTCCTTGCAGCCAAGTCCAACCCACCTTGCAGTGGGCTCTGGTGAATACCGAGGGATTCCTTAGACCAGGCATCCTCGAACTGCGGCTCTCCAGCTGTTGGGAAACTACAACTCCCATCATGAATTTATATAATATATAACAGTGGGAACAATGGGGTTGTAGTTTCCCAACAGCTGGAGGGCCACAGTTTGAGAATGGCTGCTTTAGACTCCACTAGTGTGGTTTTTGTCATCTCATGGTGACTCAGCTGATCCACCATCTGCTTTGTGACACTTTTCCAAAAATCCAGAAATTCGGATATTGTATTTGATCGGTGTCCTGTGCAAAAATCTATAAAATAACTTGGAAGCCATTGCTATTCTGGTTTCATTACAGTCTATGTTGAAATAGACTAAAAATATTGAATAAATCAGATCTGGACCTTATTAATTTATAATTATGAAATCTACAACATTTTTTCTCAAATTATTATTATTATTTATTTTTTTTTTTTACTGGAAATAAGTGTAGCATACTAAACTGGACATATGCCATCATTAGGGGTGCTGGTTCTCTATAGAAAGCAACATCTTTACCCTGCTGTATTTGCCAGGATCACCTCATTGGCATGCCTGTAATGAGTTTAAAGGGTGCCAATAGGTATCCATGGCAGCCAGGGTCCAAATAGTGCTTGCCCAAAGTTAAGATTTTATCTATATTGCAGTGAATTGTATCAAACAATTCTAGGTGCATTACTGCTGGATCAGGTAGAGCACTTTCAAAGTGGTATACCTGATCCAGAAATGTCACCCGGATGCTAGAATGCACCAGATTTATGACCCGCTGTAGAGAAGGCTCATAAATCAGATGTATTCTATGAAGTTATTAGGTGCATGAAATTTGGCATGCGAATGCCAAATTTCATACATGTCACCCAAAAATCGGTCTCTTTTGTGGTGTATTTGGTCTCACTAATTTTCATCTTTTCTTCCCGTGTTGAAAAATAAAATCTTCGCTGCTATCTGAAAACACCAACGAGCTGCGGTTAACAGATTTCTTAATCTTGATACCATACGTATCCCTTGGTAAAACTTAGATAAATCTAATTCATAATGTATGTTTTCTTATTTATTTTCTACTTCCTTTTATACTCATTCCTTTAAGAATCTGACCTTTCCTCGAGTTATTTTAATAAATTCTGATAATACCTCAGAAAGCATAGTTTAAGTCTATTGGATGTATTCATCAGTTATTTTTCGATTTTGTATATAATTATAAAGGATGACTTTTGGTTAGAAACATGACATTTATCGTAATATCAAATTCTATTCCTTAAGGCTTTTTATAGTCTTAGATAGAAAGATACTTGATTTGATTTATATTCACTTTGGCACTTGCACTCATTTATAAATTATTTTCATTTTATGGGCTGCAATATAAATTTCACATTAGGAAATAATAAAAAGCACAACATGAAATCCTATATGAATACTGCGTACGGAGTAACGGCACACGTGCAGTCTTTTGTTCGAAGGGCAACACAACAGCTTAGTGTGATACGTGCTGTTATACTAGGTTGATAAAGTGCGTACATTAATTTAGATTACACTTTAAGCCCAAAAAATAAAATTAACAGAGCTTCCAAAGTTACATAGCGGCAAAGTTTGAAAAGCTTAAAACAAAAACAAAAAAGACGTCCGTCCAATTCAGCCCATTGTCCTATAATGTTAATACAGAGGAAGGCAAAAAACCCTTTGAGGTAGAAGCCAATTGTCCTCATTTTAGGGAAAAAATTCCTTCCCGACTCCAATCTAGCAATCAGAATAAATCCCTGCATCAACGACCCCTCTCCAGAATGCCGGTCACTATAACTTGTTGTATTACATCTAGAAATGTATCCAGACCCTTCTCCAGAATCCTGGTCACTATAACTTGCTATATTATTACATCTAGAAATGTATCCAGACCCTTCTCCAGAATCCCGATCACTATAACTTGTTATATTATTACATCTAGAAATATACCCAGACCCTTCTCCAGAATCCTGGTCACTATTACTTGCTATATTATTACATCTAGAAATGTATCCAGACCCTTCTCCAGAATCCTGGTCACTATAACTTGTTATATTATTACATCTAGAAATGTACCCAGACCCTTCTCCAGAATCCCGGTCACTATAACCTGTTATTTTATTACATCTAGAAATGTATCCAGACCCTTCTCCAGAATCCTGGTCACTATAAGTTGTTATATTATTACATCTAGAAATTTATCCAGACCCTTCTCCAGAATCCCGGTCGCTATAACTTGTTATATTATTACATCTAGAAATGTACCCAGACCCTTCTCCAGAATCCAGGTCACTATAAGTTGTTATATTATTACATCTAGAAATTTATCCAGACCCTTCTCCAGAATCCCGGTCACTTTAACTTGTTATATTATTACATCTAGAAATGTACCCAGACCCTTCTCCAGAATCCTGGTCGGTATATCTTGTTATATTATTATATCTAGAAATGTATCCAGACCCTTCTCCAGAATCCTGGTCACTTTAACTTGTTATATTATTACATCTAGAAATGTATCCAGACCCTTCTCCAGAATCCTGGTTACTATAACTTGTTATATTATTACATCTAGAAATGAATCTAGACCCTTTGGAACTCACATGATATCTTCCTCTGGTGGAGAGTTCCACATTGTCACCACTTTAAAAGTAAAGAACCCCCTTCTATGTTTATGTAGAAACCTTCTTTCCTCAGGGGTGTCAAACTGCAGCTCTCCAGCTGTTGGGAAACTACAACTCCCATCATGCCCACTTTTATAGATTATACAAATGCATGATGGGAGTGTAGTTTCCCAACAGCTGGAGGGCCGCAGTTTGACACCCTGGCAGATGATGCCCCCTTGTTCTGGATACAGTCCTGGGTATAAATGGGTCAAGTTGTTCATGGTAAAGAAGTAACTGTATGCAGAGTTTCCTGTCAGCTTAGATGATATTCTAGTCAGTTTCCAGATGTAGCTCAGCTAAACGTGACATATCACACCTCATGATAAGACTTCAGAATATTACAGATTTTTCACTGCTTTTCAATAGCTTTGTTTAGGATAAAAGCTCAGATAACACAAAAAGCTGTGATATCACTGTTAAACTTTGCTACATCTGTAAACTGGGGCAGAACACTAAGCTATATCTTGTCAGCCACACTATTTCCTATGGAGCTAATATCTCTGTCAGCCAGTGACCTACTGATCCTACAGGTCTTGGTCACTCTTGGCTCCCTCCATCTGTCAGCTAGCCATGAGAACCAAAACCAGATACACAATCTGAAAACTTCCATTTTTAAAAATGTTCAAGGATATGCCCGATTTAATCTATGCTTGTACGAAGTGTCACGGCCAAGGTCATGGTTGTGCCAATGCAAGATCACATAAATAATGTGGTTAATTTGTTGAAGGTTAAATCTAAATCACTTTTGATACATCATAGTGACATGTGAGAAGTTTTGATCCATGGACTGTTAAGATCCCCACAGATCTAACTCACAAAGCGTGTCTCCTAAAGAGTTTCAAGTTCATCATATGTTATTTACCTTCAATGGCCACACAGACCCTCAGCAGGTGGGTGCAGGAGCGTATCTACCGGGGTAGCAGACGTAAAAGCTGCCCCGGGGCCCGTGCTCTTAAGGGGCCCGTGCCCCGGGGCAGCCGCTAACACGTCTGTACCCCGGTGGGTTTAGATCCCCCGCGCCCGCCGGCAGGGAACATACTAGTTCACTGCCGGCAGACGCGGAGCTGCAGGGCTCGGTGTTTCCTACCTCTGAACGCCCGGGCTCTCTGGCCAAAGTGCTCAAAGGCAGGACTGGCCGGTATTAGCAGAGCTAATGCTAATCCGCTCTGCTAATCAGCCTGCGCACGGCCCACAGTGCTGACGTGGGCTGCGCGATGACGTCACATCATCGCGCGGCCCGCGCCAAGTACAGACTGCCCGGGAGCTGCGAGCTGCGAGGGAGCGAGAGACAGGTGATTGAGTGATTTCTTATTTTTTTAATAATAATGAAGCCCCCTGTCTGCCTATATATTGGCCCCCATAGCCCTGCCTGCCTATATATTTGCCCCTATAGCCCTGCCTTCCTATATATTGGCCCCTATAACCCTTCCTGTATATTGGCCCCTATAGCCCTGCCTGTATATTTGCCCCTATAGCCCTGCCTGCCTGTATATTTGCCCCTATAGCTCTGCCTGCCTGTATATTTGCCCCTTTAGCTCTGCCTGCCCATTTATTGGCCCCTATAGCTCTGTATGCCCATATCTTGGCCCTATATCCTACCCTATGCCCTACCTGCCTATATATATGAACCCCTATAGCCTACCCTATACCCTACCTGCCTATATATATTAAGCCCCTATAAACTTTCCTAAGCCCTGCATATATAATAAATATATATATATATATATATATATATATATATATATATATGGCCTATATAGCCTACTTTATGTCCTGCATACATGTATGGGGACCCTATAGATATAGCTACCCTAAGCCCTGCATATATGGCCCCTATAGATACCTAAACTATGCCTTCCTACCTATATGGCCCCTATACCCTGCCTGCCTATCTATATGGGGCCCTTTAGGTACCTAAGCTCTGCCTATCTATATGGGGCCCTACAGCTACCTAAACTCTGCTTGATTGTCTAAATGGGGCCCTATAGCTGCCTAAACCCTGCCTGCCTATATGGGGACCCTATTGCCTACCTATACCTGGCCTATTCGGGGCCCCATATAGCCTATCTAAACCCTGCCCGCCTAAATGGAACCCATTTAGCCAGTGGGGCAAGTGCTGGAAAAGTCAGGATTCTAAGATATTTGTGTCTAAACCTCCAGGAAAATTGGTCAGGGGATGTCAATGATGGTTGGGGGATGCGGGCCCAAAAGGGAAAGTCAATGATCGTAAAGGAAACGTAAACCAGTGAGTCACAAGATAAAAAAAAACTACACTGTAATCACTTATGCTGAAATTAATCTGGTACCCCTGGTCTTTATCAAAATATGGTCCTGTATGGTGGTTATAAACAGTCTGCAAGCCTGTGTTCCACAAGTATATATAAACTATATGGTTACTGTTAGAGAGGGGCGAATTTAAAATTCAAACGAATTTGGGAATTCTTTTTTAAAATTTTTCAGGAAAACTTTTGGTTTTTAAACGAAGTCAAATTTTGGGGGACTTCGGGTAAACCCGGCAGTGTGCTTTTCATTTTTTAAAATGGCTGCGGGGCACTTTGGCCCTTTTAAACATGGGGCATAGCACCCCTGGGGGGAAAGAAGGGCCATAGCCTACATTAACATTTTGGCAAGAGGGAAGCCAATCGGACGGGGGGGATTCTGTGACGTCACCGCCCCATTTTAAATTTCCGGGGCCGCGACGCGGGGACTCACACCCCCTCTCACTTTTATTTGTTTTGGGGAAGGTGTTTTGCCGGGGCCCCTTCTTGTAATATTCCCTAAAAAAAAACTCATTTTTAAAAATTTTTGGGGGGGTGTCCCCGTTGCCCTCAGAGATGCTTAGTTCAAAATTCTGTTTTGTGGGGTATTGGAACTGAATTTCAGGGGTGCGTCCAGGCAGTTTGAATATACTTTTTTAATGCTATTGCCCCACACAAAATTAAATTTACCCCAAATGGGTGTTTCACGTAACCCAGTTCCTTTTGTATTCATTTTTAAAGAAACACCCTTTTTTTACAATACAAAAAACCATTTTCTTTTTTGCTGGTTTCAATTTTTTCCCGCAATTTACATCCAGGGGTTAATTAAGCGTTGTTTCCTGTTGTGGTCACTAAAAAAAAGTTTTTTTTCACCGCCAAAAAAGACTTTTTTCCCTGTAGCCATAATTCATATCCAAAAGGTTTAAAATTAACCCTTTTGTTTGTCCCTTTTATATTCAGAAAAAATACACAGAGTTTTTAAAGGGCCCACATACAAGTCAAATTTTTCCTGGCCATTTTGGGGGAGCGAAAATTTAAAACCAAAAGGGTTTTTACCAAGCTTGTTACGGGGGGTTCTTTTTGGGAGTAAAATACGGGGTGTGTTTTTTAACCCCATATACAGATATCTTCAAAAAACCCAAGTTCTTTTACATTTTAGAAAAAAACAGTATTTTAAGACAGAGGGTGGCAGGCTTTCCCCTGTTAGTGGGCCCCAAACCCTTTTCCGGCCCAGGTGCAGCACAGAAAAAGGGGCGTGCAGAAAGGGGTCACCCCGGTAAGGCCAAAACTGCCCCCTGTCATCTAGGGGGCCCTTTTGTGTCTGCCCTACCCAACCAAGGGTTTTTGATTGGTTAAATAGGTATCCACCCCTTTCCCAGATGAAAATCTGAAAACCCCCCACCCAAGAGTCGGGGGAACCGCAGACAAAAACCCTTAGTTGGCATGGCCCGGGAGCATTTAAAGCGGCCCCTCCCGGGCCCCAAAACCCCCCCCGGGCCCCCTTGCTTTTTCCCTAAACCAAGAATACTTGGGGTTTCGGGGCTCGCGCCACTTTTATACGGGGGTGAAAAATTGAGGGGGGAAAGTCGAAGCTTATTGGAAAGCGAAAAAAATGGGGCCAAAAACCCCTGCTTTTTTCAGTGGGCGGAAAAAGTATAAAATGTGGAATTGGCATGGGGTCATGTTGTGAGGGGTAAAACCTCTGCATACCCAAGACCGGGGGTTTTGGGGGAAAAAGAAAGTGGGGAGGGAAACACAAATCGATGATGATTAGCCAAACCGATTTGGGGGAAGCCCGGGTTTGAAGCAAGGGCTTTCTTTCTTCGTCAGGAAAAGAGGGCGCCCAGTTTTCCCGCGTCAGGAAAGGGCGAAACCCGGGCAAGTGGGTCTGTGGCGTGGCAGAAGGGAGCAGAAATTGTGAAGGCGGGGCCCAAACGGCCCAGGGGGTAAAAAACCCCCGCTTCGCCAGGCCCGGGGGAAAGGGGTAGCGGCCTGGGCTCAGGCTTTTTGCAGCGGCGGTTAACCCTCAGTGCGGAGTTTTGGCGGTAAAATAGCTATTCGGGGGTTTTGGGGCAGTTTTTTGTGGGACACCGGGGGGAGCCGAAAAAAGGATTATTAGAATTTGTGGGCAGAAAGTGAAGCGGGGCCGGGGAGCAAAATTGGAACCACAGCCCTGGGGTTAAAACCCCATGAAGAAACACCATCCGGGGGCCTGGGAAAAACTTGGCTAGATGTGGGGGGGCCCAAACCCACCCGCCCCCAAGAACAGCAGCAGCAGCCCAGTGGAAAGGAAATCCCATTGCACCCAAGCCCAAAGGCTCCACCACCTCTGGGAAGGATTTGGGTTTCCCTCTTTCCCTTCATCTCTGGGTTCCAGATGCACTCTGCCCCCCCATTTAGAAGATCCGGGTGGGAAGGGGCAGAAACTGGGATGTGTGGCCGCAACTTGACGAGTTTGCAGTGGAGAAGCTGTCCCCCCCCGGCCATTTAGGTGGCAAAAAAAATTTGGGTGTTCAGTGCGGAAGGGGGCCATCTTTTACCCCCGGGAAAAACCCGTTTTCCAGGGGGAAATGGGGAAAACGAATGATTTTTGTCAAGAAAATCAGGCATGTATCGGCCAGGATTTCCCCAAAAACCAATCCCTTTGGGCCCATCAGCCCGGGGTTTAAAAACTCCCCTGCCTCGCCACTTTTCCTGATCCCCCAAAACCGGCCTGTTGCCACACATCTGTTTGCCCAATTTTTTCCTCCATCTCCCCAACCCGAACACCCTTTAAAACCAGGGATGGTTTTGCCACCCCCCCTCCAAATTTCTGTCATTGTGCCACCTTTTGGACCTCATGTGCTGTTTGCTGCAAAATTTTTTTTGGCTGCTGCCGTGCCCTCCACACTTGTCATTTTGGCCACTCTGTGGCCTACTCCTTTTTTTGCCCCACCCAGAATGTCTTTGTCCCACTGTCTGCCCTTTAATGCTTTGCTCCTGCCGTCCCCCTCCACCTCTGTCATTGTCCCACTCTGGGGCCCTATTTCCTTTTTTTCCCCACCCCCAGAATGTCATTGTGCCATTTGTTTTGACCTCTTTGCTGTTTTTTTCCCGAAAACCCTCCACCTGTTTAAAATTGTGCCACTCTGGGGCCTACTCCTTTTTTTTGCCCCTCCAGTTTTGTCCTTGTGCCACTGTCTGACCTCATGCTGCGGGTTGGCTGCCGCCGTTCCCCCCCCACTCTGTCACTGATTTTTCCCAAACTGGGTCCCTTGTTTTTTTCCTGCTTTTCGCTGCCATGACTTTACAGGATTTTTTCCCCGTTCAGTTTTTTTTTTTCAGTTTTGCCCCCTCTTAAGTGCCCAGGGAATTTTATAGGAAGGTTTTAAAGAGGGAGGAAAATAATTTCGTGCCCAATACAAAAAACAGAACAATTTTTTAAGCCCAAAACCAAGCTCCCTCTGAAATTTTTTAAGCATGGCCCCCAACTTTTTCTAAAAGCCTGGAAATACTTTTTTTTTTAAATGCGTTTTCTTTCCCAAAGCAATTCAGACCAAAAAAAAAAACAAATTTTGGGGAAAAAATTGGGCAAAGGGTAAACCAAATTTCGAATTTTTGAAAATTCCCCCCAATCTCTGTTACTGTTTTTGGCGGAAATTTTTGGGCCCTTTTTGTACTGATCAGTAATAGTAAAGGGGGTATTATTCAGTCCCTTTGGGGTTTGGGGTTAAATTTTGTGGTCTTTTTCTGCCGGTAAAATCATTTTTTCCAAAGTAAAGTGTTATTGGAAATTTGTTGGTTTTGGTAAAAAGTGGATTTTTTTTGGTAGCATATGATGTGAGATTTATGGTGAGGAATTTGCCCCCTTAAATTATCTACTTTAAACAAAAATGCATGCCCTGGTAAAATGTTCGGGGTTCCGGGGAAGGGATTGGGCAAGAGGGGTGGGCCCATCAAAAAATTTTTGTTTTGGGGGGCCCCAGGCTTTTTAGTTACGCCCCTGGGTGGGTGTTTAAAATTTGGGTACCAGGGTTTTGCACATTTTTTGCAAAACGTATTAAAGGGTAGGAAACAACAAAAAAACTTTTTTTTCAGGGTTTTCTGACCTTTCCTGCCCACACCGAACTCATAAGAGTTTCTTTGGAAGTGGAGAGAAGACCCTTCAAATGATTTTGCACAGGTTCTGATCTGAAACCAGTGGATTATCAGTTTCATTTCCTAAATATCGGCTAGAAAAATTTCCCCTTTTTTAAAAAAAATTAAATCATAGGATAAAGATTCACTATAAAACTAACTTTAAATCTGCTGACATAAAAAAAGGAAACCGGGGGGGAAAAAAAAAACAGAAAGGGAAAAAAACAGCCCTTTAAAACCGGGAAATGCATAGATAATCATTTCCATTAGAGAATTTGAAAAATCTGCTGTAATATTTCCGACTATAACCATCAGTCCAAAATCTCAAAGGACTTCTTTAAAGGAAGAGAGTATCCAAAACAATTATCCGCTAAATCTTTATATGGAGAATTACATCTGCTCAGAATGAGTGCCTACTTCATAAGGACAAAAAAAAAGAACCTGGCAAGGGTGGGCCCTTTTTACCAACCTTTCAACTCTTCACTAGTGTTGAACGATTAATTTTGGGCAAAAATTTGAAATCGGCACGTTTTTTTTTTTTTGATCGAAATTTTTTGATCATTCGATTTAAATTTTGGTTTAAAAAACTGTGCCTCATCTATTAAAAATCGCCCATTTTTTTTGCGTTTCCCCGTCATTTTGGCGGCCAGCAAAACAAACTTACAAAAATAGGCAGGGTTTAGTTTTGTGTGCGACGTTTATAACTGGGGTGTGTTTTGGTTCCAATTGGATTGGGGAAAAAACACTGGGCCTCGGGTTTTTTATAGCAGTAGGGACATGCCCCTTGCCTGTTTCCAAAACAAAACTCCCGCCAAAAAATTCATTTCTTCACATGAGAAACTTCTACTGTTAGCTGTGATTCCCTTTCAAATTATTTAATCAAGATAGGAAAATTTTATGTATTTGGTAGGAATTTTAAAAAGGGGCATTACCGCCCGTTAAAAAACCACGGGGGTGAGGGGGGGGGGGGGGGGGCCCCCCGGGGGGAACACAGACAAGCCCCCAAAAAAGAATACTGGATAAAAGTTCACCAAGGGCTTTTGTGTAGACATTGCAAATGCCCAAAAAGCTTTTTTTTTAAAAAGTTTTCTATTGAAAATATTTCCCCGGATATTTGGGCCAAATTTGAACTTTTTTATTAAATTTCACATCCCTTTTTTAGTAACTGCAGGGCTCCCTTTTTTGTGCCTTCCACTTTTATTATCAGTATACATTTTCAGATAGGTTTTTCTTTTTTAAATTTTTTCCCCATTCCGTTTTTTGTTTTTGGGCCCCCTTTCCAGTTAAATTAAAAATCCAGCAATTTTGTAGTCCCAGGTTGTTTGGTGCCAAAAATAAACCCTTTTTTTTTACCGAAACAATTTCGGGTATGTGTTTTTTCCTTTTTGGGGCAGGCCAGCTTTTTTGTTAGATCTACTTTGCAGTTAAATTTTTAAAAACAGAAATTTTGTAGTCCCACAGTGGGAAATTTAAAAGGTGCCAAAAAATACCTTTTTTTTTACTCGAAAACATTAAGATACGGTTTTTTTTTACTTGGGAAGGCCAGCTTTGTTTATTGAGCTATTTGGGAGTTAAAAAAGTGGGTTTCAGCAATTTTGTTAAATTCCCCCACAGGGGAATTTAAAGGGGCCAAAAAAAACCTTTTTTTCTAACCGTTTTAATTTCAGGGCAGGGGTTTTTTTCACTTTTGGTCAGTCCCAAACTTTTGTTTTATAGATCTACTTTTTAGTTAAATTTGAAAACCAGCAATTTTTTTTGAAATTTTTGGGGGTTTTAGAATTTGCTGTGATTGCCAAACTTTTAAAAAGAGACTTTCCAAAACTCTTCCCTGATTTTCCCAAAAATTTTATATTTTGAACATGGACCCCATATTTAGGGGTAAGCGAGCAAAGAGGGGGGGGAGGACCTGGAGGTTTTAAGGGCCCAGAGAAGGGTGGGCCCTTTTCCGTGCTGGCGAAAAACACGATGCCAGCGGATCGCCCGTTGCAAGGACCTCCGGGCCCGTTTATGTGGGGGCAAGGGCCCCGTGAACTCCAGAAAAGAACAGCGTCGCCAAAACTGTCCCTTTAGTGGTTTTAAAGCAACCTGCATCCAGCGTCTTTTCCTCCTCGGATCCCCATTTACGGGCCACAAATTTCGTCATCAATCATCAGCATCCGTCCAAAAAAGAAGGGAGCCCAAATTTTCCAATCGTGTACCCACCAATGTGGAAAAAACCATTTTTTGAAGACCTTTTTTAAAACCCAAAAGTGGGTTGGGGGGTCCGAAGGGTGTTTTAAAAAATCAAGAGGCCCAAAAAGGTTTATTTTTTCCTTGGGTCTGAAAGCCCCGTTAAAGATGCCATCCCAAAGGGGGAGAAGGGAAACCCGGGCAATCGGCAAAAACCCGGGCGGTCGGCCCAAAAACCCTTCCGTCCCCCTTGCTTTTAAACCCGCGCTCCGGATGCGAATGTCAGTACGACGGGAAATCACCTGTGGTTGATGATGAAGATGAAGAAATTTTTGGGTCCCAACCCTGTTCTTTTTAGCAGAATTTTCTTGGGGGGCTTTTTTTCAAAAGGCGAGGTGGAAGATGATGGGGTTTTTGTCGTATGGGTTTTCCCCCTCAAAAAGGGGGGAGGGGAGTCGCAGAAAATCCCTTATATATTCCCCAGCCACGGTCAAATGCAAAACCCCCCTCCTCGCTTATCGCCGTCAAAAAGGTCCAGGACCTTCAAGGGCCCGGGGCCCTTTTTTTAGAAAAGCCTTGAATTTACCCAGCGAAAAGGGCTGTGCCCCCTTTTGGGTAAAAGCATTTAACCCAGAGGCCCAAAAACCTTAAAGGGGGGTTTTAAAAACCAAACCAAAATGTCTAGTCACAAAGCAGCGAATTCATGAGTTGAAATGGAGGCAACAAAATTGGGCCCTGTAAAAGAGGGGACAAAGGGCCCTAGATGTGTTTATAGCATATTTAGGTTGTGTTGCTTTTTGCTCAAAACAAAAAGGGGAGGGAAAAAGAAACCATTTGTTTTTACCATAAAAAAGTTTACCCTCTTTAAAAAAACTGTATTTTAATTATTTTTGCCCTTAAAAGAAACCCTAAATTTTTTTTGATACAAAAAAAAAAAACAAATTTTTTTTCTGACCCCACCCCCCAACCCCCAACCCTGTGTAAACCCTTTACCTAAGTTGGTGGGTTTTTTAAGAAAGGGTTTTTCTCTAATTATCAGTCTAGTGACACAATGCTCCTATTGCAGCCCAACATCCCCAAACCAATTTTAATTTTGTGGGACTTACCCAAAAAAATACCAGAACCGGGGGACAAATATGCCCTACTTACTTAACATATTGTAAACCCGAGGTGCTGTTGGACATAAACGTCGGGTGTCCCCTTTCCCCTAAACTTGGGGGGATAAAGTGCAATAATTGGGGATGCAAAGGGAATTTGGGTCCCCAGATCATTGTTAAAGGGTTTCAATGGAAGTTTAAACGAGACTGGTTTGGGGTTTTTCCCCTTTAAAACCTCCAAAATAATTTATAGGGCCCTATGTTATGGGAAATTTTCAAAAGTATTTGTTGCAATTTCGGGTTTTGTCCCAACAAGGGCCCTCTTTCAAGGGAACTGAAAAAATATTTGGGCCCTGGGGCATCCGATGTAAATTTGGTTACTACTGTATAACACTGGCCGGGCATGAAATTTCCCATCACTTACTTTCCCCCAAATAATTGGGGGATTTTCCAATAAAAATTAAAAAAAAAAATGCTAGTAATGGTTTAAATTGCATTTATGCATATTTTTAACATAGAACAATGAAAAAAAAAGTAATGAAGTTTAAAAATTTTTTTTTTAAAAAAGCCCAAAAAAAAAAAAACAGAAGTTAATTGATAATGGAAAAAGAATTTTGCAATTTTGTTATTTACAAAGGGAATGTCAATGGGGGTTTCAAATCCTAAATTTTTAAACAAACCTTTTAAAAGGGGTTTTTTTCCATTCCATTGTTTAGCTTTATACATGTCAAGGCTAGTAAATAAGTAAATATTATTACCAAATACATTGCTGCTCTGATTTTGCTTCTCTTTAGAGTTCAGAGCAGATATTATCACCTGATTTTATACACAAGTTTTCCTATTTATAAACCACCTCTCTTCACTCTTACAGGCTTAGCAGTGGTCGAGATGTTGGTCCCCGCTTTGTTCCTGATCTTGAAACACTCATCTTGTTTAAATTACTTACTGGCAAGATTTAACTCTTTAGAGATCTGTAGCATTGTGCACTACAGATCACATGTGACATGTCACTGTAATAGGAATAGCTAGGAATAACAAAGCTGATATGTCAATCACTGCTATAGAACCCCCCACAGCGTTCACAGGAAGAGTGAAACTGAAGCTGGCTGTTGCTTTGTAAAACAGCATGGTGAGACAACCTATTTAACAATGACTACAGTTGATTGTTTAGCAATTTTCACCAAAAGTCAGTTTGGGGACGACTCAAATGGAAGTGCCCTGAATGAAGTCGAATTTGACCTGAGTCTGCAACACAACACTAATGGCCACATGCATGAAAACTTTCTAGTTCTAAAACTCACTTTGTTGTCCATAGCAACCAGAGTGCCCCTCTCATTTTCAGAGAGCACTATATGAAATGAATAGGGCGCTCTGATTGGTTACTATGGGCAACAAAGTGAGTTTTAGACCTAGACAGTTTTCATACATGTGGCTCTAACTGCAACTAATCCAGAGACCACAGTGAGTCCCCGTGCAGGAACACTATAGGAGCCCCATACCTCCTCATACAGCATCAAAATGTCTCACTGTCTACAGTATCAGTAATTCTTAGCCATGAAGTTCAGGAATTTATGGTGCCTTCAAGCCTCCATGCACATTTCTGCCCGGAGTAGGCTTAAAGGGTATTACCATTAAGTAAAAACCCCTGCACTGGCCACTCACAGCGAGCCACCCATGTATGTGAATGAGGAGGACAATGCTTTCAGCCATCCTCGCTGTTCACTTCTATTAGAGCTTGCGAGCATAGCCGTGCACAGACTCAGCTATCTTCAGAAGCTCCCAGAGACGTGAATGAGCAGGACGGCTGCAAACACTCCCCTCCTCATTTACGTGCATGGCCAGCTCGCAGATAGCTATGAGTGGGCAATTTAGATGATTTTATTTCATGGTAAGAAAACTGAAACAACTCAGGTCCTGTACTATGCGAACAGGCCAAGCTGCTAAAAATGCCATTGGAAACACTGCTGTCCTTGAAGAAATTAACATTCATTAACAATATGAGAACTTTCAGAGGTGTGCTCTACTAAGTCATTTAACCTGCCAATTGGAATTTGTAGCATATCTAATTGATTGGTGCAAAAAACAATAAATTAGACGTTTCATACAAGCATTACACCTCCACCTAAACAAGCATTGATCAAATGTCAAAAGAGGTTTCACCAAACATGGCCTCTCTAGACTCTGGATTATTCAACCTAGCGGAGACATTAACAGCCTTGAAATCGCAACAATTGATCATATTGAGGCTCAAGTCCCCAATCAATTTGTAGCACTTGGAAAGTGTGACGCATTTTAGATTTACAAACTTAACACGGTTACCCCAGCAGCCCCTGGAACCAAGACATACGCATATACAACTACATACCAATTGTCTCTCCAACCAACCATTGCTTTAATGTGATTGCTCTATCTATGTCTCCATTGCCTTATATTACTAGACAACCCTTAACATCAAACACGTATATTTCATCTGATCTTCTATTACATTCTTTTGGTGCAGCAAGTTCTTCACACACATTTAGGGTGCGTTTACACGGTAAAGACCAAATACAGGTCGGATTTCCTGACCGGTATTTAGTCTTTTTTTGTCACGCGGGGGTTGGAGGGGACGGCTTTTGTCCACGGTTTGTGGATTCAAGCCCTCTCCCTTCGCACCCACATGTTCATGTTCCACTCGAAAACCAGACGGAAGAATGAACATGTTCTACGTTTTTCGGACTAGTGGTGGTGTAAAAAACCATCTGGCGGAAAATCCGTGCAGTGGGGACTGCTGCACGGATTTTCTGTTGAGATCTATGGGCAATGTTGCTTGTCGGTTTTCAGACGGTTTGTAAAACCGACAAATAACCTGTGCCGCGGGGACAAGTCCTCATTAAGGCGGCCAGCTTTACCTGAAATTCATCTATCCTTTTTTCTTACCCCACCCTCCTGCCCCCACAATGTGAATTTATGAGCACAATCAGCCACCAAAGTAACAGACTGGCCGCCATGTTAATTTGAAAGAGGTAAATTTTTTCTCTTCACGTCACAGTTGTTTTTTCGTTTTGTAGAACTGTATTTTTAGCATAGATTTTTTCAATAAAGTATACAAAACATGTCTATTGACTGATAATTGCAATATGCATATTCCAACAGTAGAACAATGGAAGAAAAGTAATAAGGTATAAATGTATCAATAAGAGCAAGAAAAAAAATCACATATATTTCTAACAATTTCCATACAATGGATATCACAAATACAGCGCCACAAGACGCGCCACATAGGGAAGGGACACAAAGATATTATAGTAAAATAGTAATGAACCAGTAGTGGGTAACTAACCTCAAATCTGTTCCTCCTACTAATCATATAGCTTACACACCATATTACCTAAAATTTCTCTAGAGAGTTATGTAACAGAGCGGTCACTTGCTCCATAGTTCTGATATCCTTAATTTGAGCATGTAGATCTAGTAAGGATGGAAGAGCAGATTGCCTTAACATAACTGTTTTTTCCCATCTCTAAAGCCATAATTTGTTTAATTAAATATAAAAATTTTATAAAAGTCTTTGTTTCGGTGGAACTAGAAAAAAAAAAAAAGAACGCTAATTGCCCCATTTTTCGAGGGCTTTTGTTATTTTGGAGTTCACTGTGCAGTATAAATGACTTACTAGTTGGCTTCATTTACGAACACTGTCTAGCAGTAATACTGTCCTTGTTGCCTATAGCAATCAATCAGCTCAGCTTTTATTTTCTAAACTGCTCTGTAAAAAATAAATCTGCATTGTAATTGACTGCAATGGGCAACAAGGACAGTCTAGGGGTACGTTCACATGATTTTATAGCAAAGTAAAGGCCGTTGAAGCCGGCAGGTCATCCTAGCACTCAATGAGTTCTATGATTTACCGTATTTGCGGGGCATAATATGGTCGTATTGCAAGCCAATTACGCCCAGAAAAACGCCCCGCAAATATGCCATGTGTACGTACCCTTACTTTTAGACAGTATTCAGAAATGAGGCCAACTTTCTTAGTCTTGCAGGTGAGTCCGAATCCGACGATATCACATTTACCGTATTCTTTGGACTATAGGATGCGCAGGATCATAAGACGCACTGGATCGTAAGACAGACCAGATCATAGGTTTGAGAGGAGGAATAAAGGAAAAAAAAATTTAAGCAAAAAGTGTGGTCTGAAGTGTAGTTTTTATTGGTATTATTTTGATAAACATGCGACTTTTTTATTCCAATATTTTTGGGATATGAAGTGACCAAAAAAAACACAATTTTGGCGTTTGGAATTTTCTTTCTTCTGTGGTGTACAGTGTATGGGATAAATGATGATCTTTTTATTTGTAAAACGTCAAAGAGGGTGATTTAAACTTTTAAGATTTTTTTTTTTACTTTAATACTTAGTTACTTGACCACTACGGGGAAAATCCCTTTATATATATATATAGCAGTACTATTGTGCTGCTGTATATAGGATTTTTACTTATTACCTATTATACCCTGCCTATACATGGCAGCTGCGGAAGCCTGCGTGAGGCTTCCGATTGTCATGGTAAACAATCATCCACCTGCAATTACATTGTGGAGGGGGTTATCGGACAGAGGAGCTGGCGGCTTCCCGCAGCATCGTTCCTCTCCAGCCTCCTGAAGGCTTGAGATTTGCATTTCGAATATACTGTAAGACGCACCCCTATTTTCCCCAAAATTTGTAGAGAAAAAACTATGCTTTATAGTCCGAAAAATACAGTGTAAATGTTTCACTACTTAAAAAAAAAAAAAAATTCTGAGGCCAATAGCTTTTTATTTTTTCCATCTTCTGATCTTTGTGAGGGCTTGTGAGGTCTTGTGAAGTGTTATATTTTAATGCATCAAACTTTTATGGAGGCTTCGATACCAATTATGTTTACCTTTTTTATTGTTATTGGGATTTTTGTAAAATGGAAACATAGGTTTTTTATTATCTTTAATTTTTATTTTTTTTTCTGCCTTTTACTTTCAGTCACCCTACGTTACTCCCCACGGCTGCTTGTACACTATTCTGCAGTAGTAAATATTGTGGTAAGTAAGCTTCATTTTGCATTCTGTATGTCTGACTTGAACCCTATTGTAACAGAACCTCCAAGAAGCCCGAATTATCCCCTTGGTTCCCGATCTACAGGCTATAGTAGCAGTAATACCAAGTGTAAGTTTCCAGGAGGCCACAAGCTAGAATTACAACATTGGTACCATATCTCAACCTAGGGCAGACTTGCACAACTTGACTATAGGCAGGGGGCAAATTTATAGCAGGCTAAACTTCTTTGGGCTGTGGAGAGGTCCAGCCACAGATAATAGAACCTCAAAAATTTGTCATATATTCTGAGTAGCAAAAATGCTTTTCCAAAAATTCCTATGTGCCTTTTGATAGTTCTTTTAGTGTGCTGCTGGCATTGGAATGTGTATGCATATTACTGCCACACTAGTGTGCACCTATGCTCATTTGTATCAAAAAAGTTTTTCGGATGTGCAGACCAAATATTGTTTTCTAGACTGTTCGTATGGAGGTGTCTGCTCCCTCTTTGTTTTTTTGCACTCCGACCACCTGCACAAGTTTTTAAATCAATGCTGAGTGCCTTGTAGCTGGAGCCTTCACTACCTGAAGTGTGGAGGTCTGAACAGGCCCTAAGAGAGGTAACGTTAGTGTAGGTTCCCACCTGTATTGAGGCCTGTTGACGGGAGATGGGCTTAAGCAGTTTTGATCAAAAATGTGAATTAAGAACCTCAAAAATGTTTCAAATATCCTGAGTAGCAGAAATGCTTTTCCAAAAATTCATATGTGCCTTTTGATAGTTCTTTTAGTGTGATGCTGATTTTGGATTGTGTTTGTATATTACTGCCACACTAGTGTGCACCTATGCTCATTTTTTTCAAAAACGTTTTTCGATGTGCAGACCAAATATTGTTTCTAGACAAATCATATCAATGACGGTGCATGCGCAGTACAATCAGCTATATTTTTAATTTTCATAAAAATGTAGAGAGCTGCACATGCATGGCCACCTCCATTAGCTATGGCCTGATCCTTTATTATGTAGTTTTTAACAGTGAATCCTATGGCACGCCGAATGCGGCCCATGGATTATAAGGTGTACAGGCTTGACAGAGCGCATATCCTTGTGTCTCTTTAACAATCCATCAGAAATTTGTAGCCATTAAAGAGAACCTTAATAAAAATTAAAGGTTACGCACACCATGGGGTTAATCAGGAGAATGGGTGCTATACGTGGAAATATATACATATAGTAAATTATGAACCACGGCACACCAAATTGATGCAGATTAAACAAAAATGTATTCACACTGAGCAGAATAACGTATTAAAAAATCATCCAAAATCATGTGAACATACTCAACAAGTTCTCATATACACAAATTGCAGCAGAAGCCAATGAGATCATAGATTTCAATTTGGACGACGTTTCGGCGAATGCCTTTATCAAGAAACATCAAACATGGAAGATTAGATCTTATAATATATAACGAGAAGGGATGAGGTCCAGTGTAAGCAAGATATAGGAGAGAGCCTCCACAAAGGATGATAGATCCACAATAGTGGAACGCTGGCTGTGGCAGTCCCTCTGACACTACGGACGTCTAGTCCATATGCTCCTACTGCCACAGCCAGCGTTCCACTATTGTGGATCTTTCATCCTTTGTGGAGGCTCTCTCCTATATCTTGCTTACACTGGACCTCATCCATTCTCTTTATTTATTATAAGATCTTATCTTCCATGTTTGATGTTTCTTGATAAAGGCATTCGTGTGGAGCACTTGGTGAGTATGTCCACATGATTTTGGATGATTTTTTTAATACGTTATTCTGCACAGTGTGAATAAATTTTTGTTTAATCTGCATCAATTTGGTGTGCCGTGGTTCATAATTTACTTTATTAAAGAGAACCTGTCACATAGACTATGTTCCCCTTGCTGAGGACAGAACAAGTTAGTGACAGACCTGCTGTTTACAGTGCTGTGTCCCTTATTCTGTAAGATGCTGTAGTTTTTGAGTATTTAATGCTCAATTCTGCAGTTTTCAGCCAGAAAAGGGTCAAAGAGTCAGTTTTTTTCATATCCCGCCCACCTGAGGCTAGCCCCGCCCACCTCAACTGATAAACCTATTCTATTACTTTGAATAGGTGGAAACATGTGAATAACTGTCAGGTGGGCGGGGCTAGCATTTTGTGGGAGGGGCTAGTACCTGCTCATGAATAAGATTTGAGCACTAAATGCTCTAAAACTGCTGCATCTTACAGAATAAGGGACACAGTGCTGGAAACAGCAGGTCTGTCACTAGCTTGTGCTGTCCTCAGCAACGGGTGTCATCACCTATGTGACAGGTTCCCTTTAAAGATCAGGCACTTATCTGGATTTTGGAAGTGACTTTGAAGTGACGATGGGCCCTCTAACTCACTGGGCCCCTGTGCAGCTGCCCAGTTTGTATTAATGATTTATCTACCCCCAGAACTAATCTATGCGTCATCTTTGTCCCTATCACAGTTCCAAGAAGATTTTTATCCACTGAAAGTAAACAATGCAGGTTCTACTGAATGTGAGCAAGCAGAGATCTTGAAAACTAAGAGAAAATAATATAAAGTGTATTAGAAAGCTGTATAACTTTTTGAGCATTGTCCCTCAGGTAACAGCTACTGTGCCCAGCTGCCATGAAGTATATTATTATTATTATGTATTTTAGAGGGCCATTGATTCCAGGGCACTGTACATTCGAGGGGGAGGGGAGTTACATACATAACATATGTCAAAGAAATGCAATGGTGACAATAGATGACTAACAACTGGTACAGAGGGAAAGAGAACCCTGCCCACTAGGGCTTCCATTCTACAAGGAAGGGGGAAAGAAACAGAAGGTGATATCTTGTGGGAAGGGGTTAAAGACCGCACAGGTTTTTCCAAACTGTCTTGGAGACCATCAAAAACCAACTTCATTGAAATGCTGAATAGTTATTTCCATTTTTATTTGGAAGCAAAAACAATAATAAAAAAAAAAACCTCAAAACCAGTCCACTAATAAGGTGTCGGCACTTTTGTGCTTCAATTTTGACAGAAATTACATTTTATTTTCAAAAACAAAATGTGACATTGAGTGAAGGGAGGTGGGAGGGAGGTTGGGATGAGTGAATGAATGAATTTTACGTAAAACTGCCCAAGTGAGAGATGCCAATCGGATGAGGACAAATTTATAACACTGTCCCCAGTACATTGGAAAACGTACGGTAATTTCTAACATTTTATCACAAGAATTATGAACACGAACAGATGAAACCTATCAAGGACCAACTGAAAAGAATGAAAAATAATTTGTATCGTAACTCCATTGTTTTATGGAAACACTCATTTCTTCGTAGGCTTGTTTATGACGGAAAGCACGGAAATGATAAAAGGCTGTATCGTGCATCTATGTCCTCCGCACCATGGTGTGACGTTAATTCTATTTGTATGTAATATGTAATTTGTGCGTCGAGCGATGTGGCAGAATAAAATATCAGAGGCATTACCCATTATCATTTATTAAGGCTACCAGTGAAGCATGAAAACAAATTGGAATAAAGATGTCGCTTTAATAGAAGCTTTGCCCTTGAATTCCAACCAACATTTAAGTTACCCTTCTGTGAAACTTGTAAGATGCCGGACACATTGATCATTAGAAGCTGCTGTTTATGTACGGGTTGTCATACCTTTATGAATGGGACACTATTTTCAAATGAAAACCTTATTAAACACACAATTTGTATGCAGATGAAGTCTTCGTGATAACAGGAGGAAGCTTTGCTTGGAATACAGAAATGCTGTGCTTATTGGTGATTTTTTTTTTTTATTCCCTAGGATCTATTCTTGAGATTGATGATCAGGGCAATGCTCCCCTGGGGTAAAGGTAGGTTGTCAATACTAGATCAGCAGGTTCTGATTCCTTTGACACTATTATTATGAAGTACCATTTTTTCTAGGAAGTTGTATATTCAAAAGGGTTAAACATACATAACATAAGACCAGAGGAAGAACTTGAAGCTCTTGGGCCCTAATGCAAAAAGTGAAGTTGGGCTCCCCCAGTTAATATGTGTTATCTATAATACTGGTGTCTTCTTATAAAGCAGAAGGGCTTTTGGGCCTCCCTTGACTATAGGACCGGGTAGAAACTACTACCACTTCACCCTTTATAGCTGTCCCCTGCAAAAGACTAAACACACTACAATAATAACATTAAATGGGAACAGATACAAAGGGAGAGAGGAGCCTACAAGAAAGGGCTTACAATATACAAAGGAGGTGAAAAATTACAGAAGGTGAGGGACAGATATGTCAATAAGGTGGTGTGATGGAAGCAGTTATTGAAGGGAGTAGGCTATATTAGAGAGATGGGTTCAGGTCACTTTTGAAAGCTATGAAGTTGGCACAGAGTCTGATGTGTTGGAGCAGTGAGTTCAAGAGTATGGAGGTAATGTGGGAGAAACCTTGGGGACAGTTGTGTGAGGAGTTGACAAGAGGAGAGCAGAGAAGAAGGTCCTGTGAGGATTGGAGATTGTGTAAAGACAGGTTTCTGGAGAATAAGGATGATCATCTGCTTGAAAAGGCCACAAATTCAGGTCCAAAGTCAAATTTGACCTGAATTTCAGTGAGTTGGCCCAAAAAATTTTCAGGTGAAAATCGGAAAATAATTATTCTAACAATAACTTTAGGAAACATATGTGAAATGCCAATGGTTATGGTTAAGGTTAGTCCAACCCTGACTCTAACCATAGGGGTTCTTTGGATGTCTGGTGGTGTTCCTAAGCAATTTGGCAATTTGTTGGGATGCATTTCTAGAGTGTAATAATATAACAAGTTATAGTGACCAGGATTCTGGAGAGGGGTCATTGATCCGGGGATTTATTCTGATTGCCAGATTGGAGGCGGAAAGGAATTTTTTTCCCTAAAATGAGGACAATTGGCTTCTACCTCATGGGGTTTTTTGCCTTCCTTTAGATCAACACTTTAGCACAATAGGATGAACTAGATGGATGTCTCTCTATTTTCAGCCTTACAAATTATGTAACATTAGCTACAGAGCTCAGGCGAGCGCTGTAGCCTCTTCCGTGTGCATATGTGCTTGTATGTTCTTCTAGAAGCAGCAACATATCATTCACTTGAATGGGACAATTTTGTAAAACTTTGTATCACCACTTCTAAAAGTACAGAAAGTAAGAGAGTAAGCAGAAGAAGGTAGCTAATTACCGGAAACCCTGGTAATCAGACCTCCACCAATTGAACAATGATAGCCATTCATAAGGCTAGGTCATCAATTTGATGTAAGCTAGTTAAGCCCTTTAAAACATATCCACTAATTTGTCTAGGACAGAGTATCAGAGGGCCCTGCTTACGACACAGGGACTTAAACATATAAAAGGTGTCACGACCCAACACTTAAGTCCTGCACACGATGGGGCACATGTACTATTCTTATCTAAAAAGTAAGACAGTTTAGACCAAAACAGGAAGACTAAGGATGTGCCAAATTCATCACTGTGGCTTAGCTGTTTCATCATTTTGGCACATCTTTTTAGACCCAGATTAGACCGTTTTACAACACACCATATTTATCATAGTGTTGATAAATCTGGCACATGATCACACTTTCTAGTCTAATTTTACATTTTCTATTAGTTGGCTTACTTTATGCCACATTTTATTGTCGCACTACATTGCACACTAAGCCATGCCCCTTTTCAGTGAAGCAACGCCCTTTGAGTTAAGTCATACCCCTTTTGTCAGGCTAAGCCGGAAGGGTCTAGAAGCGGTCTCAAATATAGACTGTATATGAGGTAGTAGCCCTGACCACAGGAGTCTATAACCTTAAAGTAATATAGAATAGCTACAAGAGGTCAGGTAAGGAAGGAAACCAGTTTAACTCCTTAAAGCTGAGGCCTATTTTTTTTTTTTTTAACATTTGTTTTTCTCTCCTCGCCTTCCCAGAGCCATAACTTTTTTTTATTTATACCTACATAGGCGTATAATGATGGCTTTTATTTTGCGGGACAAGATGTACTTTCTAATGATGATATCCATATTACCATAGAATATACTGGGAAAAATTTCAAAAAACGTACTTGTGCCATGTTTGTGGGAGTTTTGTTTTTACAGCGCTCAATCTTTAATAAAAATGATGCGTTATCTGTATTCTATAGGTTGATACAAATACACCAATACCAAACACGTAGTGTTTCCGTTATGTTTTGGTACCATAAAATAATGTAAAACATTTTCTATTTTTGAAATTTGCTCCGCTGCGCCATTTTCTGCGACCAATAACTTTTTTGTACTAAAACCTACGGACCTGAGTTAGGAGCATTTTTTGCAGACTGAAATGTACTTTTTAGTGCTAGAAGTTTGGAATACATGAGACTTTTTTGATTACATTTATTCCAATTTTTATGGATTTTTAATAACAAAAAAAACACAATTTTGGCATTTGGAATTTTTTTCTTCTATGGTGTTCAGCATATGGGATAAATGATGTTATATTTTAATAGATCAGCCTTTTCGGATGCGGTGATACCAAATATGTATAACTTTATTATTATTATTATTATTATTATTATTTCATTTTATTATTTATTATTATTTCAACCTTTTGCTACATTTCAGGCTTCAAACAAAGATATAAAATTTTTATTTTTTTGTTAAGAATCAACAACAAGTAGGATACAATTGTGAAGTGGAACGAAATTTACTGCATATTTTAAACTTATGTAAAAAATAAAAAAACTGAAAATTAATCGGCCTCCTTAAGTTAATACTTTGTAGCGCCACCTTTTGCTGCGATTACATCTCCATGTCGCTTGGGGTATGTCTCTATCAGTTTTGCACATCGATTGGATTCAGGTCTGGACTGTGACTTGGCCATTCTAACACCTGTATAAGTTTATTTGTGAACCTTCCATTGTAGATTTTGCTTTATGTTTGGGATAATTGTCTTGTTGGAAGATAAATCTCTGTCCCAGTCTCAGGTCTTTTGCAGACTCCAACAGGTTTGATTCCAGAATGGTCCTGTATTTGGCTCCATCCATCTTCCCATCAATTTTAACTATCTTCCATCTGCTGAAGAAAAGCCCAAGCCATGATGTTGCCCCCACCATGTGTGACAGTGGGGATGGTGGGCTCAGGGTGATGAGCTGTGTTGCTTTTACAACAAACATATCTTTTTACATTGTGGCCAAAAAGTTGGATTTTGGTTTCATCTGAGCAGAGCACCTTCTTCCACGTGTTTGGTGTCTCCCAGGTGGCTTGTGGCAGACTGTAAACGAGACTTTTTACGGATATCTTTGAGAAATGGCTTCCTCTTGCCTCTTCCATAAAGGCCAGATTTGTGCAGTGTACGACTGATTGTTGTCCTATGGGCAGACTCTCCCACTCAGCTGTAGATCTCTGCCGTTCATCCAGAGGGATCATGGGCCTCATGGCTGCATCTCCGATCAGTCTTCTTGTTTGAGATGAAAGTTGAGAGGGACGGCCGGGTCTTGGTAGATTTGCAGTGGTCTGATACTCATTCCATTTCAATATGATCACTTGCACAGTGCTCCTTGGGATGTTTAAAGTTTGGGAAATCTTTTTGTATCCAAATCCGGCTTTAAACTTCTCCACAACAGAATCACGGACCTGCCTGGTGTGTTCCTTTGTCTTCATGATGCTCTCTGTGCTTTAAACAGAACCCTGAGACTATCACAGAGCAGGTATATTTATATGGAGACTTGATTACACACAGGTGGATTATATTTATCATCATCAGTCATTTAGGACAACATTGGATCATTCAGAGATCCTCGCTGAACTTCTGGAGTGAGTTTGCTGCACTGAAAGTAAAGGGGCCGAACAATATTGCACGCCCCACTTTTCAAATTTTTTTTTTTTTTTACAAAAGTGTAAAATATCCAATTAATTTTGTTCCACTTCACAATTGTGTCCCACTTGTTGTTGATTGTTCACAAAAAAATTAAAATTTTATATCTTTGTTTGAAGCCTGAAATGTGGCAAAAGGTTGAAAAGTTCAAGGGGGCCAAATACTTTCACAAGGCACAGCATATAATTATTATATAAATATATATACTTATATTTTTTCTTTTTTTACTTTAACTTTGCGTCTTCCTAGGGTGGATTAGAGGACGTGATCTTGTACAAATATGTCGGATTTACTACTTCCTGCTTAGAGGAGGGAAACAACTTATCTAACTATTGTTTTAATTATTAAATACTAGTAAAACAGGTTGTTTATTGTTAAGGGTGGCTAAAGAATCTGAGGAACATTTTTTTTAATGGTCCTAGAGGATTAAGTAATAAAATGTTACAGCAATCACCCCACATATCGCCATACATAACAGATGTGTATTATCAGGGATTAGAAACTGGAGGGACAAAAGACAACCAATAAGGGGATAGATGGGCTAAATAAACCTTGTGCGTCTGTTGGAAATTAGGAACAATTTAATTTAAGACTGAAGAACTAAGAAATGTTTATTATCTCTCTAACTACGTCAAGGCTAAGCGATTCAGGCAAAGCAAGGTCAGCAGCAAATCCCTAAGTGCTCAACATTAAGAACATTGTAAACTTAGTGAATAGTAGAGAAATCACTTAAACTTATATTTTCTCCGACACCAGCTTAGTCATAAAATTCTTCACATAAGCCTTCTTTTAGGATATAAGTCAAATATCCATGGGCCCTAAATCACCCAATAGAGGCCAAATTGAGCCCTTTTTCAGGCTGGTATGTTAAAATACCCTTTTCCTGCTGTAGTGATTAGTGTGGTCTACTGTGCTAATGCATTAGAAGGCATCCAGTAACTCAATATATAAATGTAAGACGGCTATGGAGATCCATCCAAGGCATACCCATCCATCTGTCTCTCTGGATAGGTGTATGTATACATCAGGGAAGTGTATAGATGCATAAACACACATATAGACAGTCCAGTCACAATATTATATCCAGTTGCTACTTTCGATGTTGGCAGCATGTGGTGAGCTGGCTTGGTGGGTGTATAAGGTGTGATGGACTATCTGCACACACATGCCTTGTTGCGGACATGGGATGGTAGTATTTCTGAAATTATCCAGTTTGTGAAATGTTCATGTGCTGCTGTGGTGAAAGTGTCTCATAAGTGGATACATGGCGCCATTGTGAATAAGAGATGTAGAAACTGCAGAGCACCACATGCAATGGATGTGAGAGGAGAGCGTCAGCTACACAAGGTGCACAAGGGTGGACCGACACGCTACTATGGAGCAGCTCACCACCAAAATGAAGCAGTGGGTGACCAGACGTATGTCTAACACAACAGTTCAGAGAACCTTACTGCATATAGGGCTCCAGAGCAGACAAATGTCACTGCACTTCCCATATCCCTGCTGCATTGGCAAAAACTACTTCAATTTTCATGGCAGTATCAAAATTGGACCTCCACGGATTGGCAAAGAGTTGTCTTCTTCAATGAGTCACAATTTGTGCTTCACTGAACAGATAGATATTGGTATGTCGGGCAAAAACATCAGCGAACAAACTCCATGTAATCAACACAGAAAGAACACAAGCTGGTGCTGGCAGCATTTTGGTCTGGGGAATGTTTTTGTGGCATTCTCTGAGACACTTATCTTAGCTCTCAAAAAAGCTGCATATGAATCCATCCTTGCAGATTACATATACCCATACAGGCGGATTGTCTTTCCTGGAGTAGATAGGATCTTCCAGCAGAACAATAAGGGTATGTTCACACGGCATAATCGGCGCGAGCTTCTGCGGGGCCCCATAGACATTCATTATTAGTGGCGCGTATTCGCCGCTAGTAATTGACATGTCACTTATCTCCTCCCGCGGTGAATTGTGCGAGCGGTGAGAGGAGGCGTAATCCATAGTTCTCTATGAGAACTGTGGATAACCGTAATGACTGGGACGTATCTTGCCCCATATTGAGCACAGTATGGCGCAAATACGGGACGAAATACGTCCAAATTTAAGCCGTGTAAACATAGCCTAAGGCACATCACGTGATTAGAAATGTCCAACTTTGTTTGGAACAGCATGACCAAGACTGTCGCGTACTACCCCGAATGCCTAATTTCCCAGACTCCCAGCATCTGTAGGATTACCTTATTGGTGGTGTTGGCTCTTTGGATTGTCCAGCAGTTGTGGAATGCAGCCAGCATGGCTCCAGATACCTGGGAAAACCAACCAGGACCTTACTAAGTCACTCCCAGCCTGCTTCGCTGCTGTCTGTACTGCGCACTAAGGTACGACGGGCCCTCTCAAAGTCCGCATCAGAAGACATATGACTGACGCGGACAAACAAGATCAGTTCAAAACGTGATCAGTGTCTAAGCAGTTCTCCGAAGTTCACGGAGGAGATTTAAAATCACTTTCAGTGATTGGGATAGAGCAGGTACATCGATCAGTACGAGGAAGAGATCTTCATAGGAAACTCCTAGCGAGGGAGGTCTGGTGGATCTTCCACCTCGACACCCGTGCACCAAAGGGGTTAAACATACGACAGGATATACAATATCCTTATTAATTTATTTACAGGTAACTTGAAATTCCATAGGTCTATACTGAGAGGTTAGATGTAGTACATTTTTTATGTCTGTTGTGTCATATGGTTTTAATCAGTAGGAACCTATGTCATGCGTGGAAGGTCCTACATAAGGGAGACACTAACAAATGAGAAACAGCCATGAGTAAGGGTCACGTGTCCCGAAACGCGTCGGCGGTTCAGTCCCATTCAGTTTAGCTACCGTGATGGAGGGTCTCTCGTTACAAGTTTATGTTGGCTTTTAAAGATGGAATAAATAAACAAGTGGATAAGTTTTATTAATTTAGCCCGGTCTGCACCTGCATATTCTTTCTCCATCTATGAGAAGTTCGTTGCTGGAGCTGGTTCGTTTGTTTCATGCATGCTGTTTGAAAGCGCACTAAGGTTACTTTGGATATTAGCTAGTGGTAATAATAATATGACTCCACACACCCCACACACACACATATATTTTATATTTATATTTATATATATATATACACACACATTATATATATATATATATATATATATATATATATATAATATATATATATAAAATAATGCATATATATAACACACATACAGACATTTCTCTTTGATTTAAATATTTATAATATATACAATTTAGAATATAAACACATGCCATCTAAGGAAAATAAAACAAATGGTTCTATGTGGGTCACATGATCAATTTCAAAATAATCACTAAACTCTTATTTCCCCAACACGAGTAGTCACTAAACACAACCATTTCCTTACACATACTTCTTGCTTAAAAATCCATTAGATAAAAGCACATTTAGTTTCTTGAAGTCTTTTCCTTAGTTTGGCAGGGCACTATAATTAATGCCAGAAGGCAGCTTACGAGGCTTCACAGAATTGTACTGCCATCATGTGGTCATACCTTGCATGGTGAACTCTATTTCACCCTCATGAAAAAGGACAAAAACAATAGTTAAAGTATTTTAGCAGAGTCCGTAGACATTTCGTTTTTAGATATCCCGTATATTGGTGTTCTCTTGGGTTTTATTTGCTTCTTAATCTAAATTTACTCAGCCTTAGAATACATAGTTTAGGAGCTGGCCCTCACATGTTGACAGCTGAACGGTCTGATATGTGACCTTGATTTTCTGCTGAACAGTGAATGTGATTGGGCAATGCACTCACAAACCCTCCAGCCTTAAAGGGGTTTTGTCATGAAGTAAAATTGATGTGGGAAACCTGCAAACTAAATAAACATTTTCACCGTTCATTATTATTAAAAATTCTGGACCGTTTTTTTTTAGCTGCTCCTTTAGTGATCCATTGTCTACATCTCGTCTCCAGGGGATATGACCAGGGTTGAGAGCTCCTCAGTCCTGGCCGCACATGCTCAGACATCACATCTCCTCTCAGGCAGCTACTAAGTGTTCAACCGCCAGGTGCTGTCATTCTACTGCCACCCTCTGTACTCCTTAGTAATTAGTCAAACAGTGCAAATAAATAAAAAAGAAACCTCAATGAGGTGTGTGCATTAATAAAGAGAAATAAAATCCACAGGTTTGGTTCCTGCAGGGATTTAAACCTAGGAGCCTTGTGCTGTGAGGTAAAAACTTTACCTCTTAGCTATTCACAGCTTTATACATAAACAGACCTTTCTTTGACTAGAGAGAGGAAAGGCCTGGTGATGTCTTCCTGCTGGGTCACACGCTATGTAATTAAAACAAATCCCACACGCCCCCTTCTGAGCACACATAGCTGAAGAGCTCGATGCAGGAGGTATGAAATGAGATTGGAGCAAAACCCCCGCAGCTGCATTATATAGCTCTATAGCTAGGGGTCAGATTACAAATGGGTTTTTTGTGGACACAATTCTTTTTCTCCTCCCCATCCCTCCTAAAGTTATCATTCACTCTAAAAAAGAACTAACAATATCTGTCTCGAGATGTTTCAGCTCACTGTGGTATCAGGTTCCAGCTGCTCATAGATATCTATGGAGTGTGGAGGGGGAAGGAGTTGGTGAGGCACATGAAATAGCAATACAAAGCGTATCAATAAAAAGACTCAGGGCTAGATGATTCGGCAAATGGACAGCAAGTGGATGAAGACAGATGCACAGTGTATTGAAGATTCAATGTGGTTACACTGCAGGAAAAGGAAAGTGAGAGTGTTAACTAACCGTCCATAATGACATCCCTCAAACGCTCGACTTTTAACTACCCCTAACACTGGAACCTTTGTTCAAGATGGTAACCTTGAAGCCTCTCTCTCAAATATGTCCCTGAGCCAAAAGTGACCCTAAGGGTATGTTCACACGCCTAAATTGCGGGGCGTACAGTACGCCCCGCAATTACGGCGGGTATTCGGGGAGTCGCGCTGAACGGCGCGTACACCCGCGGCACGAGGAGGGGGGTGAGTTGCAGCCCGTCAGCTCCATTGACAGTCATTACTCGCAGCGCATATTTGGCGCAAGTAATTGACTTGTCACATATCTCCCCGCGCGTACAATACGATCGTATTGTACGAGCGGAGAGAGGAGGCGTAATCCATAGTTCTCTATGAGAACTATGGATTACTGTAATGATTGGGATGCATTTCGCTCGTACTAGAGCGCAGAACGCCGCAAAATACGTAGAAAAAGGGGCCCCAAAATAAGCCGTGTGAACATACCCTAATACAGCAAGCGGCTTTAGGATCCAGCAAGTTCCTGGAAGGACCCACCAAAACCAGACAAATATGAAGGATGTGTGCGGCGCTCAATAGATCTATGATAAGTATTACTTGGAAGAATGTTGCAGCCCCATAACATACAGTTGAAACCAGAAGTTTACATACACTATATAAAAAAGACACATCTGCAGGTTTTTCTCACTATCTGACATTAAATCTGAATAAACCTTCCCCGTTTTAGGTCAATTAGGAACCAACTTTATTTATAATTTGCCAAATACCTGAATAATGAGAAACAGTTTTTAAGGCATTTTTATTACTTTCTGCAAAGTCAAAAGTTTACATACACTAGGATTACTATGCCTTTAAACAATTTGGAACAGTTCATATGATGATACCATGTCTTTGGAAGCTTCTGGTAGGTTTATTGGCAACATCTGAGTTAATTAGAGATACACCTGTGGATGTATTTTAAAAGCACACCAGAAACACACTGCTTCTGTGTGTAACATCATGGGAAAGTCTAAAGAAATCAACCAAGATATCAGGAAGAGAATTGTGGACTTGCACAAGACTGAATCATCCTTGGGGGCAATTTCCAGATACCTGAAGGTGCCTCGTTTATCTGTACAAACAATTATACACAAGTACAAACAAGATGGGAATGTCCAGCAATCATACCGCTCAGGAAGGAGATAGGTTCTGTGTCTCAGAGATGAATGTGCTTTGGTTCGACATGTGCATATCAACCCAAGAACAAAAGTAAAAGATCTTGTGAAGATGCTGGTGGAAGCTGGTAAGATTGTGTCAATTTCCACAGTGAAATGAGTACTGTATCAACATGGGCTGAAAGGTCACTCTACCAGGAAGAAGCTTTTTCTCCAAAGAAAACATATAAAAGCCAGATTAATACTTGTAAATGTACACAGGAACAATAACCTGCTTTTTGGAGACATGTCCTGTGCTCTTGCAAAACTAAAATTGAATTGTTTGGCCATAATGACCATCATTACGGTTGGAAGAAAAAGGAAGAAGCTTGGAGGCCTAAGAACACCATACCAACTGTGACAGCATCATGTTGCGGGTTGCTTTGCTGCAGGAGGGACTGGTGAACTTCACAAAATAGATGGCATCATGAGGAAAGAAAATTATGTGACAATACTGAAGCAACATCTCAAGCCATCAGCCAGGAAGTTAAAGTTTGGGCAGAAATGAGTCTTCCAAATGGACAATGACCCGAAGCATACTGCCAAACTAGTTACAAAGTGGCTTAAGGATAACCAAGTCAATGTTTTGGAGTGGCCATCACAAAGTCCTGATCTCAATCCTATTGAAAGTTTATGGGAAAAGCTGAAAAGGCAGGTGCGAGCAAGACGACCTTCAACCATGGCTCAGCTACACCAGTTCTGTCGGGAGGAACGGGCCAAAATTCCTACCAACCATTGTGAGAAGCTTGTGGAAGGATATACAAAACGTTTGACCTAAGTCATACAGTTTAAGGGCAATGCTACCAAATACTAATGAAATGTATGGAAACTTTTGAATTTGGAGAAAGTAATAAAAAGTGCCTTAAAAAATTCTCTCTCTCATTATTCTGGCATTTGGCAAATATAAATAATTTTTGGTTCCTAATTACCCTAAAACGAGTAAGATTTCATGTCAGATAGTGAGAAAAACATGATTTCATGTCAGATAGTGAGAAAAACATGCATATGTGTCTTTTTATATAGTGTATGGAAACTTTTGGTTTCAACTGTATATGAAAGATTCCACAGCACTCAAGACAGTCAGGGCCACATGTATGAAAACTTTCTAGGTCTAAAACTAACTTTGTTGCCCATAGCAACCAATTTGTTGCTCCTCTAATTTGTCCAGAGCACTATATGAAATGAAAGGGGCGCTGTGGTCGCTATGGGCAGCAAAGTGAGTTTTAGACCTAGAGAGTTTTCATACATGTGGCCCTCTATGTTTATTCCACAACATAAGGAATTTTGAAGTGTTCAAAATGTTGTATCTTGTGGAATAAGTATAAACCCTAATTTGCTAAGAGATTCGAGTGCTTTGGATTCTTTCATATATGTTATGGGGCTGCAATATTCTTCCAGGTGACTCTTTTGAGTGTGGTACATTCTTTCACATACAAAAACTAGACAAACACCACATCTATATTTTTCAAAAACTAAATCATCCAAAACTAGGCAAAACGAGACAAAACACTTTAGCCTGACACAATTGAACTACCAATACACAGGGCAGAGCAATCTAACTTAACAGAACTGGACAAGATCCACACTTCCATACTCTGCAATCGGACCGCCATTTTCAGCTTAGCTTCAAAGAGCGTGCTAATGAACTCAGGTTTGTTACCAGGTCAGCTGACAGGCAAGGATCTTGAGCAGTTGCCATGCAACCACTGTAAACAAACAGACAAGACAGACATAACAAAAAAAACTCTTCCTGACATATAAACAGGAGAGAATGAAATAGCAGGAGAGTTCCTGCCATTTAGAACACTGAATACTGCTGTATAATGTCTTTCATGCTGCTTCTGAGGGCCTACCATAGAAAAATATACATAAGCAGGATGCAGCGTAGGGGAGACATCATAGCAGCTAGTCTCTACACACAAGTTCAGGGAAAACTGGAAATTAAAAATGTTAGCTGCAGAAGGAAATATTGGCAAAAACGCCATAAACAAGTTATAGCAGTAATAAAAAGTGTTGCTCATAAAGTACACACGACGTCTTATCTTGAAAAGTTATCTGAAAGTTAAAGTACACTTTAAGAACCAAGCATTTTTCATCATCACATTCTAAGGACCTTATGTTTTTTTAATATATCCTTTGACACAGCTATATTGGGGCTTGCTTTTTGCAGGAGGAGTTGTATTTTTTTTTCTTATTAAGCAGGAGGAGTTGTATTTTGTAATTACATATAATTTATTAACTTTCATTATTTTTGTTCTGGAGGGAGGAGAGGGCAAACAAAGCAAATATAGCCCAAAAAAGCACACATCACCCTAACCTTAACTTACCTCTAAAGCAGGTCTAAAGTACTGGAGCCATTTACAAAGGGCCTATCTGACAAGCAAGAACCCCCTCCAAGTATTTCACAGAGTAGAAACGCTTTATTGTAGACCACAGTTCACGTCCAACTGCCCGATCTTTAGCTCTCAGGCACCTGCTATTTTAGGGACATTCAAGAGGCTACCTTACATATTAGATGGCAGGCCAGCCCAGCCAAACCCGGGAAGTTCAGATGACATTAATTGGGTTTTGTTACGAAGCAAACTCCCTTCTTGTGGCCAGCTCGTAGATCACTGAGCCAGCAGGAGAGAACAGGCAGATGTCTGGGCTTGCACAGTTCTCCCTATTGTTTTCTATGGCAATACAGCTGAGTGAGTTTGGTTGGCTATATTCTAAACTCCCATAGACATGAATGAGGAAGATATGCACAAGCTCTGCCATCTCCCCATTCACTGAGGCAGGCTGAGCACAAGCTACAAGCTGGACTCAGAAAGGGATTTTGCTTTGTGGCAAAACGCTTTTAATCTAATGTGCATGGTCAGCATTAATAATCTTTATATATATATAGCGCCAACATAGTCCGCAGCACTTTACAATTTGGAGGGTGTAGGTACAGACAAAAAGACAGACATAACACAATGAAAAGCTACTTACAGATGACACACAAGGTGAGAGGGTCCTGCTCTTGACAGCTTACAATCTATTAGGGTGTATGGATGAGTTGAAGGGTAAGAAGTGCTAAGTTTACAATGGTCCAGTTAAGTTTCATAAATATAAGGTGGTTTGCATAAAATTTCGGTGAACCTGCCACCCTAACCATACATCTATATACAGATAAGTGCCTGTGAGTGCCCTATGTGGGGAGTGACAGATGTGTGTGATAGCAGGTAGGGGTTGGCAATTGGGGATCTTGGTAGGTCAGACTGAGAAGATGCGTTTTCAGGGCCCTCTTAAAACTGTGGGTTGTGAGTGTGCCTGATCGCTCGCGGTAGCATGTTCCAGAGAACTGGTGCAGCACGTGTGAAATCTTGGAGACGTACATGGGAGGTTTGGATGATTGAGGCCTGTAATCTGATAGCAGCAGTAGAGCGGAGAGAGCAGGTAGACAGAGATGAGGAAGGAGATGTAGGGTGTGCAGTGCTTTGGAGAGATTTATGGGTTGCAGTGATGAGTTTATGTTGTATCCTGTACTGAATGGGCAACCAGTGCAGTGGCTGACATAGGGTAGAGGCATCAGTATAGCGGCTGGAAAGAAAGATGAGCCTGGCTGCTGCATTCAGGATGGATTGGAGAGGGGAGAGTTTACAGAGAGGGAGACTAATAAGCAAGGAGTTGCAGTAGCATTATCCCAACTATGGTTTTAGGCATGTACTCATTTTGATCACAACACATTGACTCATAGATAGGGACAAAATGTGTCTCAAGCTTTAACATACCTTATTATCAATAGTAGTGCTTGTCTTTGTCTACTCGTAACAAATTAACTTTTCAAGGTTAGATTAATTACATTGCCCTTTAATGTTATCACTATAATTTCTTTGCTTTACATAGTATTGGTTACGTGTGAAAAAAGATGTATTCTGTTGTAAAACCTCATGATTCAGCTTGCCTAATATTACTTTTTGCAATATCACCAAACAAATCCTCCACCCCATTTGAACTTCATGACCGCAACTCCTTCCTGTGTCTATGCGCAGACGATGATATGCTGAAATCAGTCAACAGATCAATTAATAAAAGGTTAAACAAATTGGACATTCTCCATCTACAATGTTAGAGCATACATGCCAACTTTTGAAAGTGAGAAAGCAGGAGACTTGAAGGTGGCGCCGCCCCCAAAATTTGCATGACCACATGCATCTTGAAGCTGAAAGCCACGCCCCCTTCTAAAAGCCACACCCCACTCCAGATAACTACGTAACGGCTCTGGAAGAAAACTAGATTAGGGTTTTGGCGTCACCCAGCTTTCCTGGACTGTTGCATGGTCTATTCAGCATCCAGGAGAGCTGAGGGATACCACCAAACTGTGCCCCAATAAGTAGATATCTCAGTGCCCTATTTGAGCCCTGTAGCCAGGTAGTAGCCTCCTGTAGTCAGGTTGCTGCCACCTTCTAGCGAGGTTGCTGCCCTCAATAGCCAGGCAGTGCCCCCAGTAGCCAGGCAGTGCCCCCAGTAGCCAAGTAGTTGTCCCCACTAGCCAGGTAGTGCTTCTTATAGCCAGGTAGCTGTCCCCACTAGCCAGGTAGTGCTTCTTATAGCCAGGTAGCTGTCCCCACTAGCCAGGTAGTGCTTCTTATAGCCAGGGAGCTGTCCCCTTATAGCCAGGTAGTGCTTCTTATAGCCAGGGAGCTGTCCCCACTAGCCAGGTAGTGCTTCTTATAGCCAGGGAGCTGTCCCCTTATAGCCAGGTAGTGCTTCTTATAGCCAGGGAGATGTCCCCTTTTAGCCAGGTAGTGCTTCTTATAGCCAGGTAACTGTCCCCACTAGCCAGGTAGCTGACCCCTTATAGCCAGGTAGCTGTGCCCTTATAGCCAGGTAGCTGTGTCCTTATAGCCAGGGAGCTGTCCCCTTATAGCCAGGTAGCTGACCCCTTATAGCCAGGTAGTGCTTCTTATAGCCAGGTAGCTGACCCCCTTATAGCCAGGTAGTGCTTCTTATAGCCAGATAGCTGTCCCCTTATAGCCAGGTAGTGCTTCTTATAGCCAGGGAGCTGTCCCCTTTTAGCCAGGTAGTGCTTCTTATAGCCAGGTAACTGTCCCCACTAGCCAGGTAGCTGACCCCTTATAGCCAGGTAGCTGTGCCCTTATAGCCAGGTAGTGCTTCTTATAGCCAGGGAGCTGTCCCCTTATAGCCAGGTAGCTGACCCCTTATAGCCAGGTAGTGCTTCTTATAGCCAGGTAGCTGACCCCCTTATAGCCAGGTAGTGCTTCTTATAGCCAGGGAGCTGTCCCGTTATAGCCATGTAGTGCTTCTAATAGCCAGGGAGCTGTCCCCTTATAGCCAGGTAGTGCTTCTTATAGCCAGGTAGCTGACCCCCTTATAGCCAGGTAGTGCTTCTTATAGCCAGGTAGCTGTCCCCTTATAGCCAGGTAGCTGTCCCCTTATAGCCAGGCAGTGCTTCTTATAGCCAGATAGCTGACCCCTTATAGCCAGGTAGTGCTTCTTATAGCCAGGTAGTGCTTCTTATAGCCAGGGAGCTGTCCCCTTATAGCCAGGTAGTGCTTCTTATAGCCAGGTAGCTGACCCCCTTATAGCCAGGTAGTGCTTCTTATAGCCAGGGAGCTGTCCCCACTAGCAAGGTAGCTGTCCCCCATATCCAGGTAGCTGGGGGCGTGCAATACAAGGCTGCTGGGGACGGGGCTGCGGCCGGCTCTCAGATGTCACTCACCGTGGCTCAGGAGCAAGAGCCCGACGACGACGAGAAGGAGACGGCAGGAACACAGACAGGGAGAGACGCTCTCATCCTCTCATCGCTGCTCGGTGAGGAGGAGGTGTGGGGTGAGGTGGGGGACGGGAGGGGAATGAGGGGGAGTGCAGCGGGCACAGAGACACTTACACTGACAGGCCAGAGATAGTGGACGCAGCTCACACTGTCGGCAGCAGCACCAGACGCTGGGAGGTGCAGCTGTCAGACACACGCTATCAGATAGCATCTCCCAGCATCCGGTACTGCTGCCGACAGTGTGAGCTGCGTCTGGACGATACCGTGCTATAAGATAAGGGCTGACCTGGCGGCAGTAATGTGTTATCCTCTGCTGCTCTTCATCATTGTGCGGTCAGGTGCCTCTGACCCTCCGCCGGCCTCAGATCAGTCCATAGTTATGAGCAGGACCTCCTGCGTGCGCTGCCCGGTGGGAGATTTTGCTGACTCTCCCGGGGGGGGGCGGGACATGACCCCCATTTGCGGGAGAGTCCCGCCAGAAGCGGGAGACTTGGCATCTATGTGTGAGAGGCCTAAAACTATTAGTCAAGACATCCCAGTTACTAGGACATATCAAAAAAGAATATACAAGCTTTTTGTTCAGCCTTCCCACTCTTAATGCAACATATTGCCACATTTTGAGAGGACGCACTATAATCACTGTCTCCCCCACTACTGACCAACAGTGGCTTCTAATGGTGTAACTATTGCAATGCCAAAATACCATTCATATTGTAGAAATCCTTGATAAATGAGGAAGGCCAATTTATTCTAAAAGATTCCCTGGCAGGAAATATGATCTCCATCTGCAGTCTCAACAACTGTCTAGTTGTTAAACAAACCACTAACACTATCCAATCATATACATATGGTACATTCAAAATGGTGGCAAGCAAAAGTTTAACAAGAGACCCTCTTAATATCAAATCAAAATGAAAAAAAAAATCCTTTGTCATCATCCAGGGTACAAGCACGCATTCAAATGTCTCTTTCGTTATAGGTAGAGATGGGCGAATTGATTCTAACGAAGTGGAATTCGTTTAGAATTTCAGGAAAAACTTTCGATCGGAACGAATTCGAACTTTGGTGTAACTTCGGGAAAGAAGTGTGCTTTTTGAATTGATAAAATGGCTGCGAGCACATGGCGCTACATGAGGCAAAGCACTCCTGGGAAGGGAAGAAGGGCATAGCCTGCAATGACATGTGCAGAGATGAGCCAATCATAGACCGCGCGTGATTCCTGACGTCACCCACCGAGCACTATATAAGTTCGGGCGCGACCCGGGACTCACACACCTCTCACTCGTGCCATCAGGGAGAGGTGCTGCCGCGGCTGATAGCTCTACTGAAGAATTGATTTTGTATATATGCGATTCTGTTGGGTGTCTTCCTCTTGTTCTCAGAGACTGTTCTCTTAAATGTTCTATTTCTAATTTATTTGGGGTAAGTGATCTGAAAATCCAGTGTGTGCCACAGCAGCTGCATATAAACAATCAATTCCAAGAGGGATCAAAAGCCAGTTCCCTGTTGTAAAATCATTGAAAGAAACACGTTTTTACAATACAAAATACACTTCATTTTTTGCTGCTCCAATTCAAATTGCGAATTAACATCCAGGGTTTATTTAAGCGTTGATTTTGCTGGTGTTGCTGACCCGAACAAGAACCCATCTTTTTACAACGCCAAAAATAAAATTTTTCCTGTAGCCTAATTCACAAAGCAAAGGTTAATTCACCAGTAATCTCTTGCGTTTTGTTGGCGTAGAAAACACGTAATGTGTAGACACCTACAAAGCTACTAGTTTTGGAGCGCCTCAAATCATTGGCTCAATTTACAACCAGAGGGTTTAATTAAGCGTTGTATTGCTGGTGTGCTGACACCAAGAAAACGTCTTTTTTCCACGCCAAAATATATAAATATTTCCTGTAGCCTAATTCACAAGCAAAGGTTAATTAACAAATGTATCTCTTGTTGTTTATGGCGTAGAAAACATGCAATTGTAACACTCTACAAAGCTCTAGTTATGGCGGCTCAATTCTTTGCGCAATTAACATCCAGGTGGTTAATTAAGCGTTGTTTTGCTGTTGGCTGACAAAAATAAACCGTTTTTTCAAACGCCAAAATATATACATTTTTTCCTGTAGCCCTAATTCAAGTCCGAGATGTTAATTAAGCCTGTTTTGTGCTTTTACACATTATAGTCAAACACACAGTGTTTTTAAACGACACATACAAGTAAATTTTTTCCTGTCCATATGTGTAGCGAATTAATATCCAAGAGGTTACCCAATCTTGTTACTGTTCATTTGGAGTAAAAAACCAGGTTGTATATTTAACATATACAGATATCATCATCAAGACATGTGTCAGTACATTTAGAACAAACAGTATGTCAGACAGAGAGGTGGCAGGCTCTTCACCTGCGAGTGGCAGTGGCACAAACATTTCTGGAACAGGCCCCGGTCGCAGCACAGCAAGGTGGACGACGCAGCAGGTTTCATTCGGTTAGGCCAACAACAGCGCCTGGTAATCTAGCGGCCAGTGTGTGTTGTTTCATCAACCCAAGGGTTCTTAAATGGTTGACTGAGGTCATTCCTCTTCCTCCCATGACATCTGACAACCCCAGCCATAGAGTCGGATGGAACCTCAGACACAACCCATTAAGTTGGCATGGTGCCCGTGTGAGCGGGTCAGCGGCCCTCACCTGTCCATCACCCCCGCTCAGTCCCATCCGTTTCCCTCAGCCAAGAGATCACTAAGAGGACCGGGCTCAAGCGACCATCTATATAGGCGACGATGAAACATTTGAGAGGGGCAAGTGCAGCAGCTACTTAGGACAGCGAAAAATGGGGTAACAAATATCGGCTACTTCTTGCAGTTAGGCGGCAAAGTAATATGTGGAGAGTGGTCATGGAGGTCATGTTGTGAGGGGTCAGCCTTGCATACCAAGACCGGTGAAGAAGGACAGCAGTAGGACGATGAAAACACAAATAGATGATATGTAGCCGACCACACTTGGGAGCCGGGTGAGCAAGGGCTTCATCATCGTCTGAGAAGAGGGCGTCAGCTTGCGCGTCAGGCAGCATCGCAGCCAGCAGTGGGTCGTGTGTGGCCGTGAGTCAGCATGCTAGCAGCAGTGTGAGGTCGGGAGACCAAGCGGCCACTGGGTAAAAAACCCGCTTCGCAGGTCCAAGAAAGTAGCGGCACAGGTCTTTCACGAGGCAGCGGACTGCACTATCCACTCAGTGGCCGGAGCGTTGGCGGTAAAATCTCGATACTCGGGCGTTGGGCAGTTCATTGCTAAGACACCGGAGGAGCCGAATATTGGGTATATGTAACTCTGTGGGCAGAAAGTGAAGCGTGCCAGGGAGCTAACGTTGGCCCCCACGCCCTCGCAACAATCACCGTCACCACCGGGGTGGCCTGGGAAAACGTGGCTCGTTTGGGGTTTCCACCGCCCCGCAGCAACCAGCACCCCCCCAGTGGCAGCATCCATTGCACCAAAAAGGCTCCACCACCTCTGCAAAAGGGGCGTTTCCTTTGACATCATCTCCCTTTCCAGATCCTCCGCTCCTGCTACTCTGGGCCAGAGTCGTTCAGCGAGGGGGAAATTTCAAAAAGACAACAGTAGCGTCCAAACCTCCAAGGTTCACAGCTGACCTCTCCTGTCCAAGTTGTTGGTCCTGATCCCCCCCTTTCCAATGGGGACTCTGCAAATTTCCCGAGAAAAATGGGTTTTTTGCCGAGCCCCCAGATGGAGATTCCAAGCCCTAATTTCTTTTCCAAAAAGGCAGTACCACATTCATAAATATGTAGAACAAAGGGGGGTCCCCCCCCCTTAGCTTACGTTTTTTCCAAGGGCAGGCACCGGGCGTCTGGAGCAGTAACTACGGCAGGCGACATGTCCTTTACGCCCACTGGGTGAATGTGCTTCCACCCAGGGACCACCAACAAAATTGGACAGGAGACCGCTTTCCCCCCTCCCCGTTGTAAACTGCTGCACCTGCGCCAATGTCCGCCCCCCCCTCCTCCACCACCACCACCATCTCAGCCTCCACCAGTACTGTTTTATCATACCACAGTGTGGCACAGCGGTGTCAGAGTTCTACACCTCTTGCCTCGGGGAAGAAGCACAAGGGGGGAAAATGCTCCGCTCATCAGCAAGAAAAAAGATGTGTCATCCCCCGGCCCAACTGCAAATGAAAACCCTGGGGACGGACAATGGGAGGGAAAATGTGTCCCGCGGCTGCACCGAGAGGGATGGGGCCATGCGCCCCGCATTGCGCACTGTTCAATCTGGTTGTGAAAATTCCTAAGTCACCACCGATTTCAAACAATCTGAAAATGGCCAGGAAACTGTCATGCACTTTATCCAATTGTACAAAGCCAGGGAAACCCTCCTCGAGTTGCAGGGCAGAAACCCTCCCCAACACACTCCCGATAGCGATGTTTCCACCCGTTAATTCCAGCCTGACAAGTTTGGACCGACTATGAACAGGAAAGGGGCCTTAAGATTTTTTGATGATCCAGGCAGGGCAGAAGACCCCCCGGGTTTTAAATTTGATGTCAGCCAGGCAGCTCATGCTGACACCTGCCGTTTTTTTAGGGCCCTTCGAGGGGGCACTTATTTGTCATCGCCAGGACTACGGGATGAATAACAACATTCCACTGCTTCAAACCGGAACAAACGAAAAACTTTCTGGGCAGGGGACTGGAGACGTGGCGACTACATCTCGTGGCCACAGAGTCCGGTGGGACTGAAATGGAGGAGGAGGAGGAGGAGGACATTGAGCAGAAACAATGTGTCTGGTGAAATGAGTGGATATTCTACCCCGCCAGTGACAAGAGAGGAGGAGTCAGTAGCAGCTGGAGGAGTGGAATGGAGTTGAGAAGACAGTGCAGATTGACTCTCCAAGCACCGTGGCAGTATACAGTGGGAAATGAGGAGGCAGGGAGCCCCCTCGGAGTCACTTGGTGCAGGCATGCCCGCAGCATGCTTATTTGCCTGCTAGTGACAGCCGAATAATTCAGGCATCCGGCAGAGGAGATGAATACTGGGCTCCCACCAGCTATTGTGACCCCTGCTACCGGTCCAAATGGGAGCCTTTTTCCCAGCTATTGAGAGGGAAGACAAACTCAAATACTATAGGGAAAGTCCTCCGGAATCCAGTCGCTACGCTGCCTATGTGCGGCATCGTCCCTCCTCTGACAGGTCAGACCCTGGGGTGTTTCCTCAGCGCTCAATGTACTACTGCCGCGGCGCTGGGGGAAGGTGGGGAGGTAGGAGGCAGTACCAGCTCAATCAGTAGTAACCTAAGTCTGGAGTCACAGATGAGACAGCTTCCTTCACCCGCTATGAGGAGGGCAGTCGCGCAGCAGCAGGCAGCAGGACCCTGGAGGCAGTCCTGAACCAACAGTTGTGGCCTACTTGGACACACTCGCACCCCTCATTTAGAAGATCCGCGGACTAAACTGGCAGCAAACTAGATGTTGGCCACAACTTGCCGAGTTTGCAGTGGAGAAGCTGTCTGCCCGGCCGATTAGTGTGTCAACATAGCGGGTGTTTTCAGTGGCGGCGGGGCCATCGTTACTCCAAGGAGAACCCGCTTGTCCCGGAAAATGTGAAACGATGACCTATGTCAAGATAATTCAGGCGTGGATCGGTCCAGGATTCCACACAGCAACCAATGCCCTTAGGTGCGTCAGTCCTGAGTCAAACGTACCGGCCTCACCACTTTTTCAGATACCGCCAACAACCAGATGCCACACATCAGCTGCCGAGTTTCTTCCATCTTGCCTACCACCATCTTTACCAGGACTGGTATTAGGCCACCCATCCTCTAACACTCTGTCATTGTGCCACTCTATGACCTTCACGCTGCTGCTGCAGTTGCCGTGACATCCACACTGAGTCATTGTGCCACTGTCTGACCTCGATGCTGCTGCTGTGGCTCTGGCCATGTCCTCCACACTGTGATCATTGTGCCACTGCCTGACCTCATGCTGCTGCCGCCAGTGACCGTCCGCTCTCAGCCATTGTGCCACTCTGTGCATCCATCCTCCTGTTTTGCCACCTTCCAGAATGTCATTGTGCCACGTGCTGAATCTCATACAGCTGCCGCCGGTGACCGAGTCCACACTGTGTGGATTGTGCCACTTTGTTGCTTATTACTGTTTTTGCGCTTCCAGAATGTCATTGTGCCACTGCCTGAACCTCATATGGGGGGGGGGGGGGGGGGGGGGGGGGGGTTGGGGGGGGGGGGGGGGGGGGGGGGGGGGGTTTTCTGGCTGCGGTCGTGAACTCCACACTGTATCATTGTACCACTCTGTGCCTAATACTGTTGTTGCCGCCTCCAGAATGTCCATTGTGCACTGCTGACCTCACAACTGCTGCCGCCATGACCTCCGCTCTCCGTCATTGTGCCCACTCTGGCTATCCTCGTGTTTTGTCACCGTGGCCGAATGTCATTGTGGCCACTGCCTGACCTCATGCTTGCTGGAGGCTGCCAGCCGTCACCAATCCACACTCTGTCACTTGTAATGTTTGCCACCTGATCTCTCACTTTTTTTTTTTCCAGCTTTCGCTGGTTTGACTTATCAGGCTACATTCCTGCTGAGTTTTTTGGTCATTTTTGCCCTCTTAATTGACCAGGGAAATTTTAAGTGAAGATTCTAAGAGCCCATCATCTGCGTGTCATACAAAAACACAACTTTGTATGAAGACCAAACCAAGCTCCCTCTGCATTTTTAAAAAGCATTGCACGCGTTTACAGCACCCGCGGGTCTGTGCAGGGGAAATATGTTTTTTAAAACGCATTTTTGCCAAAGTAATTCGGAACCGAATTTTTTTTTTGTGGGAAAATTCGGCGAAGTGACCGAATCAAATTTTTTGAAAAATTTCGCCCATCTCAAGGGGGCCCCAAAGGCACTGGTGTTTGGAAAATCCGGCCGATCCACCCCTGATTCACCTTACAAAGGTCAGTCATTCCCATTTCCCATGGACAAGCGGGTTCTCCTTGGGTAACGAACCCCCGCCACACTGAACACCTGCCTGATCCACACTACTGGCCGTGCGGACAGTTTCCACTGAAAAACTCGGCAAGTTGCGGCCACACATCCATTTTGGGGCTGCCCAAAGTCCAGGGTTTCTTCTAATTTGGGGTGGCAGAGTGCTGTCCAAGTAGCCCCCCTGTTGGTTCAGGGTCTGCCCCAGGTCCTGCTGCTGCTGGCGATGCCCTCCTCATGGGCGGGAAGGAAGCGCTCTCAGTGACTCCAACTTAGGTTGCGCTGATGGAGCGGGGTACTGCTCCTACCCCCCCACCTTCCCCCAGCCCTCGGCCAATTTTTTGTGAGCTCGGGAAAAACCCCCCCCGGTCAGATCGTCAAGGAGACATGCCGCACATAGCACGGCCAACGACTACGGAGGATTTCCCTATGTATTTAGCTTGTCCTCCCTCTCAATACTGGGAAAAAAAGGCTCCCATTTTTGGCCCGGAAAAGCGAGGGCCCAAATAGGGTGGAGAGACAAAAAAGTCATCCCTCTTTGGATCTGACATTGGGTTGTACTACCCCAGGAAAATCACATCTGCAGGCCATCTGAAAAGTATTTTCCGGGGGGCTCCCTCCTCCATCTCAAACTTATACTGCCACGGCTTGCGGGTCACTGCCTCGTTTTCCCCAATCTCCATCCCCTCCTCCAGGCCCTGCCCTCCTCTCTTGTCACCGGGGTAGAAATTCCACTCATTTCCCCAACATGCTTCTTCTCCAATGTCCCCTCCTCCTCCTCCCCATTTCAGTCTCCAGGATCATGGTGCGGATGTAGTCGCCCACGTCTCCTCCCCTCCCCAGACGTTTTTCAGAATCTTTCCGGGACATGAAGCATAAAATATTTTATTCATCCCATATTGGGCAACTGACAAACAACGTGGCCTCCTCGAAGGGCCTCAAAAAACGGCGGGTGCCGCAGAGCTCCCCACGGGCTGACATCAAAAGTTACACGGGGGAGTTCTCCTGCCCCCGGGAACATAAAAGATCTTAATGGCCTTTCTCTGTTCATACAGTCGGCCCCAAATGTGCGGGCGGGGAAATTCCAAGGGGGGAAACATCGCATATAGGTTTTTGGGGAGGCCATTCTTCTCTGAACTTGAGGAGGGTGTTCCGGGCTTTGTAGGAAGGGTGAAGTGCATGCACAGTTTCCTGGCCTTTTTTAAGAATCTTTAAAGATGGTGGAAGACCCCGGGAAACCCTTTTTTCACAATCAATTGAACACATGCCCAGGCAGGGAAAATGGCCATTCCCCCTTTGGGTTTCAGCGCGGACCCCATTTTACTCCCATTGTCCGTCACCATGGTTACGATTTGCAGTTGGCCGGAAAACCCAAAACCCTCGATTTCTTGCTGCTGATGCGGAGTTGTTCCCCCCCCTGTGGACTTTGTCCCCGGGAACCCAGGTGTAAACTCGGACCCGCTGTGCCCTAAACAGGGTATGATGGGCAGTTTGGGAGCTGAGATGGGGTGGGGGGTGGGGGGAAAGGAGGTGGACATTAGCGCAGGACCGCAGTTTGACAACGTGAGGAGAAAGTGGCGTATCCTGTACAACTTTTTGGGTCCTGGGCAGGAAGCCATTCCCCCCAGTGGGCCGTAAAGGACATGTACTGCCCTGACCGTGTTACAGCTCCAACGTCCGTGCTCCCGTGCCCCTTTGGAACAAACCGATAAGTCAAGGACGGGCCCCACCTTCTGTTCTACATATTTATAAAGTGTGGTACTTTTTTTTTGAAAAGAAATTGGCTTGGAACTCTCCATTCGGCTCGGCACAAGCCATTATTTTCCTGAACTGTGCAGAGCCACCATTTGGAAAGGGGGGTTTTGCAGTACCAACAATTTGGGACAGGAGCACGATCACTTCGCACCTTAGGAGGGGTTGGACCATATTGTTTTCTCTTTGCAATCCCTCGCTAATACTGCTGGGCCAAAGAGCAACGAGGGCAGTGCATCTTACCCGGAGATGATGTCAAAGGAAACACTCCCTTCTTCAAGGTGGGGGAGCTCTGACTGGCTGCAAAGGCATGCTGCCACTGGGCTGCTGATGCTGCTTTTTGGGGGCCGCAGGGTTCCACCCCAATCTGACCACGTTTTCCCAGGCTACCCAATGGGACCGTGCATGTTTGACCAGGCCGTTGCCAAAGTTAAACTAACCCCCCACGCTTTACTTTCTTCTACAGATTTACATATACCCATATTCGGCTCCTCCGGGTCTTTCAAAGAAAAGCCACACCCGATACTGATTTACCCCCAACGCCGCACTGAGTAACTCCGCCCCTCCCTCGCTGGGGGCCTGTGCCGCTACTTCTTGGGCCCCGAAGCGGGGTTTTTACCCCCTGTCCGCTTGGCTCCCGACCCCACACTCTGCTAACCCTACTCACGCCACAAACCCCCTTTCTGGCTGCGCCCTTCCTGACGCCAAGCCTGAGCCCTCTTCTCCGACAATAGAAGCCCTTGCCTCCCCTGGCCCATGTGCGGTCGGAACATCATCTTCAATTTGTGTTTTCATCGTCACTGCTGTCCTCATCACCTCCTTTGGGATGCAAGGCTGCCCCCCCACAACATGACCTCCAGGCCCCTCTCAACATCTATCTTTTTGGGGGTCACTGCAAGAACAGGGGATTTGGCCCCCTTTCTTCTGCAATAGCTGCTGACTGCCCTCCTCAAAATTTTTCATCCCCCGCATAAGGGGGGCATAGCCCAGACCACAAGTAATCTCTGGCGAGGGAACCGGAGGGGCAGAGGTGGGGTTAGGGAAAAGGGGAGGGGCCCCTGACCCCCTCCCGGATGCCCAAATAAGGGTTGGCGACCCTTTTCCCCCGACCTTGGCTGGGTTGTCAATGCATTGGGAGGGGTGGATACCTAGTCAAAATAAGAAACATTGGGTTGTGAAAAACCGGCCGCTAGTGACATGGGAGTTGTGCCCCCCACCGAGTGACCCCGTGCGACGTCCCCTTGCGTGCGCGACCGGGGCCGCTCCAGGAAAGTTTTTTGCCTCTGCCACTCGCAGGGGGAAGACCCTGCCAACCCCTCTGTCTGACATCTGTTTGTTCTAAAATGTACAGGGGAAATTTTGTGAAGATATCTGATAAATACACACCCTCTATTTGACTCCAAATGAAAAAAACTAAGAAGCTTGGGGAACCGGATAAAATTGCGCTCCAAAAAAGGGGAGGAAAAATTGCTTTTTATGTGCCGTTTAAAAAAACCCCTGTGTATTTTACTGAATATAAAAGCACAAACTGGCTTAATTAACCCTTTGTATGAATTAAAGCTACAGAATTTTTTTCTTTGCGGGGAAAAACAAATTTCTTTTATGAGTACAACGGCAGAAAATCTTTGTTAACCCTTGGATGTAAAAATTTCGCAAAAATTTGAGCACCAAAAACTACCCCGCTTTGTAGGTGTTACAATGCATGTATTTTACGCTATCAACAAGAGAAAAACTTGTAATTAACCTTTGCTTGTGAATTATCTACAGGAAAAATGATTTTTTGGCGGGGAAATAAACGGTTTTCTTTTTGTCACCACAGCAGAGAACAAATTAATTAACCCGGGTGTAAATTGCCAAAAAATGAGCAGCCAAAAAAGAAGTGTTATTTGTATTGAAAAACGCTGTTTCTTTAAATTTAATACAACAGAACTGGCTTAGATCCCCCTTGGATATTTAAAGTGCTGTGAGCAATAGCTTTAAAAAGTAAAAGCACTGCACTGGACACAAGTGGCTTCGATCCAACCCCCCAAAATCAAAATAAACGTTAAGGAAGCAGTCTCTGAGACAACTGAGACACCCCCCAAAAATCGCTGTAAAAAAATGGGAATTTTTTAGATCGCTATCATAAGCACCCCCGGCAGCACCTTTCCTACTAACAGCGGAGTGGGTATGAGCTCCCACATCGTGCCCGGGCTTTTAACTGCGGGATCAAGAAACCCGCCCGGGCCCTGATTGGCTTTATCTCTGCACATGCATGCAACTTGCCCTTTTCCTCCCAGAGTTCTTTTCCCCCATGTAACCCCTGTGCTCGCAGCCATTTATCAATCAAAACAACTTGTTCCGCGAATACCCCAAACTTACTTCGTTTTTGAACCAAATTTTTCCCGAAATTCTAAACGAATTTTCCCTTTGTTTGGGGCAAATTGCCATCTCAATCTACCACATAGGCTGAATAATACAGCATACCCATTTTTGAAAATAAAACCCTTACACTTTGACCGTATTACTGTCAACTGACCATACAGTGGGAAATACCCTTTTACATCCCGGAACTAATGAAGCTTCTTTAAAGAGTCCTTTACTTTTCTGATGAGTTGTTCTCTTTCCTTTTTCTTTTCCATCCGGTTCCAGACCCTTGTGACGTCTGCTGCCATCCATGAAATGTCCCTGCAGAATTTACCGCACAAACATTTTAAACTCTTACTTTTACCGTTACTCTTACTTTTCCGACACTTCCTTACAATTTCCCACCTCTGAACAAACCCCCCACCCATAGTGCTTTGATGTTAGTAAAGACCCTTTTGTGTCCCAAACAGTAAAAGTGCTCCAAAATTGCTAAGAGGCTCCCATTTATGTACCAAATTTTCATGTTCTTTTACATCCCCATATAGTAGGTAATTAAAGGGGTTTTGCCACGATGTAATGTTGACGTGGGATTCTCCAAAATGGGTATTTAATCACTTTTCTAAATATATGTGATTACAAGAGAACTACAGGCTGTCTTACCTGCCCTTATTTACTTAAAAGCTTGCATTAGATACGACCAGGAAGAGTGACAGGAACTGCTGGCCGGGCTTGCGCAGAGCACACTTCTTATCTGATGAAAGGGAACGTGAAGAAGCTTACTAGGGGCTGGAGTAAATTATGTTGTCTTTTGTATACAGAATCCACTAGTATCTGAGTAGATCACTGCTTTATCTGATGACAGGGAACAAGAAGGAGTTTTCAAGAGGCTGTAGAGAAAGGTGTTGTCTTTTGTATACCGAATCCCCTAGTTGTAGTGTGATTATTTGAGTGAACATTGCACACGATCCCTTATGCATGGCTCTGTGCTCTTGCAGTCTCTCTCTCTCAGCTCAGCTTGGCTTGTTTACTTTTGCTTCTTAGCAGATAAGGCACTTCCTGGCAAAACCAATATAGTAGGTCGGCACAGCCCCAAAATAAGGTAGGCAGAGAAGTAGGTATTTATACAGGCCCCTTGTAGGTCAAGATATAGACTCCCTGTAGGTAGTTATAGACCCCTGTAGGTAGTCAGACCTCCTGTAAATAAATATATAAGCCCCTGTAGTTAGGTAGGTCCCTTGTAGGTAGGTATTTAGACCCCCTGTCGGTAGGTAGGTAGGTAGGTATATAGAGCACCTGTTAGTAAGTAGACCCCCTGTAGATACATAGGCTTCCTGTAGGTATATATGACCATCTTTTGGTATGTATGCCTCCTGTAGGTATGTAAAGTCCCCAGTAGGTATATAGAGCCCTCTGTAGGTATACATACCCCCTATAGATATATAGATCCCCCTGTAGGTATATATGGCCCCTGTAGATATAGCCAGCCACCTGTAGGTATATAAAGCAGCCTGTCGATATACAGTGCCCCCCGTAGGCATATAGAGACCCCTCTAATTACGGTATCTCACAAAAAAAGTGAGTATGGCCCTCACATTTTTGTGAATATTGTATATTTTCATGGAAGATCTGACACTTTGATACAATGTAATGTAGTCAGTGTACAGCTTGTATAACAGTATAAATTTGGTCTGCTCCCAAAATAACGAAAGTGAATGTGTTGAGTTGTTTTGAGGGCACACCAAAGTTACATTGTTAAACAAGCAGTACAATGACTATCTTACATTGTATCAAAGAGTTATATCTTTAGTGTTGTCCGATGAAAAGATATAATATAATATTTACAAAATGTGAGGGATGTACTCACTTTTGTGAAATACTATATATAATTAGGCCCTCTGATAGTTAAAAGTGAAAATAAAAAGTGCTTAGCTTGTGTCCAGCCTCAGGAGCTTGTGTTCAGCGTGGGGCCTGACATCATCTCACTGCCTGCACCGAGACGCTACTATCAGTATCTCCTTAAGACCTATGCCTAGGCAAAACATACAGAGCTTGGGGTCCACCAGGAGACTTCCAGCTTCCCAGTGGGCGCCCAGCTCCACTGCATGTTTCTTGTACTCTCCTTCTCCAAAGGAGAAGGAGAGTACAAGAGCAGAGCAGAGTACAAGAGTCATGTGCACTCAGGTCCGGACTGAGAACCTGCCCGACCGGGCAGATGCTCGGAGGGCCGTGGACCAGGGACACATGGGGGCCGCCCGAATGCACCTACTGGCACTACTCCAGCGCCGCCGCGGAGGGAAGCAGCCGCGGGCTGGCACTTGTTTGATATGCGGCCACTACAGAGGACCACAGCTGAGCCGGGATGCTCTGAGATCGCAGCGGCCAGCAAGTCACAAAGCGGGCTGCGCTGCTGCGGCCACTACAGAAGGCCGCCGGCCGCAACTGAGGGCCGCCGCAGTGAGCCGGGATGGCCAGGCTTGGTGATGTGGTCACATGTCAGGAGGCAGGGCAGGAGTTCAGGCAGTGAGGAGTGGAGGCCAGTTAGCCCACAGTGAACAATAGAGACGTTCACTGGCTCCACCTCCCCATCCTGTAGCCTTACCCACGCTGACCGTGCCTCTGCCCCTCCAGGAAGCCGGCTCTGCTCCTGCAGGTTTTCCTCTAATAGTACGTAGCTTGTAGCTTCACTTCTTGGTGTCACTACTGCCACTTGTCAGCCTGGTAGTATGAAGGCAGGGCCCAAGGGCAGTAGGTACATAGCTACGTACCTCTCTTGGGCCTTGTTCTCCTACGTACCTCCCTTGGTGCCTGCCTGCCTATGTACCTCCCTCGGTGCCTGCTTGCCTACGTACCTCCCTTGGTGCCTGCCTGTACACCTATGTACCACCCTTGGTGCCTGCCCGCCCACCTACGTACCTCCCTTGGTGCCTGTCTGCCTACGTATCTCCGTTGTTGCATGCCTGCCCACGTACTCCCTTGGTGCCTGCCCCGCCCGCCTATGTGGGCTGGTGGGACCTTTGTGCCAGGGCAGCTTTTGATTCCCAGTCCGGCCCTGTGTGCAGTCATGTACAGTAGAATAGGCCCCAGGAATTAACTTTATTGATGGGCCCCAAAAATAAACTTCACTAGTGGGCCTTAAGAATCAACTCCACTGGTGGGGCCCAAGAATCAATGCCACTGGTGGACTCCAAGAATAAGCTTTATTGGTGGGCACAAGGCACCTCATTATGACACTGGATAAGTGCTATCTACATGTGAAAATGGATAAAAACACAAGGAAAAAGACTCATGTAACAAAAAGATGGACATCAAAGAATATCAACAAAATACATCTTTATTAGACCATATGCATTATAGATAGCATGGAAGATCTTCCCTGTACATGTTGGGTAAGTCCCTGGCTTCCAACAGGTCACAGAAATGTATCTGATCATTTTTTTTGTCTACTTATAATGCATGTGGTATAATAAAGATGCATTTTTTGGTATTCTTTAATGTGCAGCTTTTTGTCACGTGTCCTTTTACTCATGTTATATCCTATGGATATGCCATAATTGTATGAGATAAAGATATATTTTTAATCCACATATGTAGGTCAAGGCAAATAAATAGTGCAATCACAAAACAGGCTAAATCACGTATCTTGAGAATAGACACCTAAACTTCTCTGTGCAGAATGGAGCGGTTGCCGCAGATGCTTCATGCTGTGCTTGCCTGAACTCAAAACTCCCATAAAACAGGACAGAGAGTTCTGTGTATGTTTTCACCTCTCTGTTTTGCACAGAGATGTTCTAAGGTCAATCCTCAAGATAGGGAGAAGTACCAGATGTGGAACCTGCACCTATCAAATATTTATGACATATCTTATTGATACAGCATGTTGTAAATATCTGAAATGGGAAAATCCCTTCAACTGATTCCACTGGCCATACCAAAACTTGTGTTGCTACTTGCCTTGAGTGTTAATTACACTCAAGCTTTCATCTTGGTGCTATACTTTAGAACTGCCTTCTTATTATCTGTACATTCGGGTTCTTGCCATCTGACCCGACAAATTAGTATTTCCTTGATCAGGTTAATGGAGAAGGACAGAGATATTTAACACTTCATTAAACCAGTGCCAACCCTAAGCATAAGCAAATGGTCCACATGCTGGCTTTTGATTTAAACCCTTAATGACTGCCTGCCGACTTTTGATGGTGGTCATCTGTCTGCAGCGACACCAAAAGATGTTGCTGCAGACAGAGGGATTTTGTGTCTCCCAGCACCGTAACTGAGCTGGGAACGGAGCTGCAGAGAACAGCTCTGTTCCTAGAACAGTCTTAAGTAGTAAAATGTTATACCGTGTTAGCCATAGCAAATAGTTGAAGAGTGAAGAAATCAGGCGATACTTTTAGAGCTAACTGAGTATATTTGGTGGTAAGCTTTCGTGAGTACTAGCTGTCTGAAGAAGAGAGCTAGTACTCTAGAAAGCTCACCATCAAATATACTCAGTTAGCTTCTAAAAGGTATCGCCTGATTTCTTCACTCTTCTAGAACACTCTCTGTAAACATTGGGGAGTGGAGGAAGCTTCAGATTCCCGCCGTCTAACCCTTTGATTTCCACGGATTCCCCTACTCCATCGAGTCATCAGGACTCCTGTTGACCTGATGGAGCCTGGGGAAAGTCGGTACAGTCAGCCCTGTGGAACTAGATTAGCCCCAGGGCTGTCTGTATAGCAGAACTGCAGTCAGGATATACTGTGTGCTGCCCTGACTGCAGCCTATGTCATACTGACACAGAGTCTAATGTATTAGCATACAGGAGTATGCTAATACGTTACTAAGTGTAAAGGGAAAAAAAGTGTTAAATAATTAATAGGAAAAAATAAGTAAAGTAATTAATAAAATAAAAATAAATATATGATAAAATATTATTGTGCATACATTGCACAAAAAAAAAACCCTACACATATCAGGTATCCACATGACAGTAATGACATGTAGAATTAATCAGATAAGTTATTTTATGTGAAATTGAATTGTGTAAACAAAACAAATGCAGAAAAACACTTTTTTTGTGTCCACGCTGCAATTGTTTTTTAAATTATGCAATAATTTATTTATAAACTAAAACAATGCCCACCAAAAATACAACTTTTCCCGCATAAAACAAGTCCTCATAAACTACTGCATCACTTAAAAAATTAAAAAGTTATGACTATTGAAACACAAGGAGACAAAAACTAAAACATTTGACTGGTCTGTGAGGCCTTTTCAAATAGCAATTCAAGACAACAAAAAAGTTTAGGTTTAGAATGAAATGTTAGCAAAGATAATATATCTTCGAATGTCAATGATCTTGATATCTGTAAGACAGCTAAATTTCTTCAAGTTGTTATTCGGATGTCATAGGAAGGTATCACTTTACATGTGTTTGTTATTTTTGCATTCTGTTAAGTATATTTCGTATTTATATCAGTTAACTGTTTCCTTGATGTCTACAATTCGGAAATGATAGTTTCTAACATGGTGAAATCTTGGAGCTAGAGAATGCAGTCCTGCCTGGTGGACAACTCATTAAATGGTACTACTATGTAACAATTGTAAAGCTTCATGCCAGTGTCTCACTTATGTGTATGTGAATGTGACATATTACTCTTTATGTGTCAGTAGATCCAGTTTATCACAACTTCATAAATTGACAGCTTGTTGAAGTAAATCCGTAGGTGGCAACTTTAAAAGACACAACACATTCTGTCCTACACATGATGGATGATAATGGCATGTTTATGTTGTGAGTGATCTATAATATCTGGACATTGATACAATTTTCCTTTTATCATATTATATAGATGTGTCTATTTGCAGGACCATGGCAAATGTTTATTGCATACAATATATAGAAGATGTTAAAAGATGGTAAAAGATAAATCGCCTTGAAAACCACAATAAATACATTTCAGATTCTCAAATGCATTACTTGTAAACCCCACCCCCCAAAAAAAAGAACCTTCCATTATTATGACGTGAAACTAAACTCATTCCTGACGCAACAATCCTTGATGAAAACGTGTTTGTTTTTCATCTTCATTTTCCAAGAGCCATAACTTTTTTCTGTCAACATAGCCATATAAGAGATTATTTTTTGTCTGCAGCTTATGTTGTATTTTTTATTGATACAGTTTAACCCCTTACTGACATATGATGTACTAGTACATCCTAGAGTTGGTAAGGGGCTATGTAGCGGGATCGCTCCGTAATCCTGCTACATAGGCGATGGGTGCTGGCTGCTAATGGTAGCTGACACCTGTCAGTAACAGCATGTAATGGAGCCGGCTCCATTACATGCTGTTTAAACCCTTAGATGGAGAGACGATCGTGGCCACGGCATATAAGTGAATGAGAAATGCTACCACGCACTGTTTCTCAAGCTGATCAGGAACCCTGCAGCGAGATTGTGGGGTCGCAATTGGTTTACATGACAGCTGGAAGCCTTGTGAAGGCTTCCATCACCGCCAAGTTTGCTGTTTAACTCCTTCCTTTCTTAGACAAGAAATAGTAAAACCACCATCTTTGTACACCCTACTGCATTGTTTATACAATATATATCATATATATTATATATATTAAACGTTCAAATCACCATCCTTTTGCCATTTTACAAATAAAAAAAAGGTTACACATAATTGTTATCACCATGTCCATAATTAATTTCGTATGATGAACACAGTAGAAGAAACTGGTTGTACAGGGAACTTCAACATAACCCAATATAGTTGGATATAGAATTGTTGTTAATCTCCACACTGGAGATTTCTTGAAGCACTGTTTTGAAGGAAAAAAACATGAAAGGTTGCAACATTGCCCAAGCATTCCAGTCACTTTTGTCCTAGGATTGGTAGAGTGCTCTCCAGTCAGACCCCATTGATTAGATAGGGTGTTTTTGAAAGATAAGGGTAAGCCATCATGTTCTGTTATGGTAGAGCTCCTCTAATATATTTTGAACCTTGATTAAAGGGACCTCACAATCTATTAGGATGTTTCCTGCTTTTTAGCTCTCCATGGATTAATATAGATCAATGTAGCACAGATGCTGAATTTAATAAATTACATATGTCCCTCATAAATTAATTTGAGGCATTAACCCCATTATTGCCACAGCCAGTTTTGACCTTCCTGACAGAGTCCATTCTTGAAATCTGTCAGGAATGTGTCACTTATGTGGGAATAACTTTTTGATACTTTTACCTACCCATGTGATTCGGAGAATGTTTCTTACGCGTTATGACACATTGTGCTTTAAGTTAAAAAGAAATGTTGGTCTATACAATCATGTCTATTTGTGAAAAAAATCTAGGCGCCGTACTCCGCGCCGGATTTGCGCTGCAGTACGGCGCCAATCTGTCGGAGTAATTACGGTAATCCACTGCTCTCATAGAGAACATTGGATTCCGTCGCTCCTCCCCGCTCGGCGAATCCGCCGCGGGGGGAGAAAGTGACATGCACATTATCTACGACGCGGAGGCGCCGTAGATAATGCATTGTCCATGGGGCCGGCGGGCTGTTCCCCCGCCGCGTTCCCGTCACGGCCCTTATTCACGCCGGATTTGCGAGCGCAATCCGGCTCGCAAATCCGGCGTGAATAAGCCGTGTGAACGGGGCCTTAGAGCCACATTTTCTTCACTAAGTTGTTCCACGTATCCAGTTTACTGTTATGGAAGGTAATTACAGCTTCTCCTCACTTTCATAGGTATAAAAATTAACCAGAACATCTTCTCCCATTGACTTCAATGGGGTTCGAGTTCTAGCTCAAATAGAACATTGAACCAAACACACTAAAGTTCGAGGTTCTAATCTAAAACTTTTTACTGCTCGTTCATCTCTAATACAGATATTCAAAAAGTTGTTTTCCTATTGCCTGGTGAATTCCCCCTTACAAAGCAAGAACTAACCATGACAGTGCAGATCAACTGACTCTGTTTCTGTCGCACCAGTCTGGTGGTGGAAGGAAATGTATTCCTGTAGATTATGTATTCTCAGTACCCGTTGTCCATTTTGTCTGTTGAGCATTGTATCATAGACATAACTTTGATACTCGGCCTAATTCCTTATGTAAAATATTACAGTAGCATGGGTAATGGGGTATTGACTATTTGATGGTTTTGTAAATGAGCCAGAACTACATTTGAGATTCCTTCATTTACTAAAGTGAGAAATTAACTGGACAAATGTTATTGTAAAGGTTTTATAGTTTTTGTGTTTCCCAGACTGACTCAGTGTGGCATTTGTTTTAGACTTTAATGCATAGAATATGTTATACTGGAGTCATTTGGTGAATTTTTCAGTAGATCTGTAGGGGTTATATGGTCTTCGGCATACTGAATTTTTAGGTTTTATTTTGGAGATATATTGAATGTTTATGACACATAAACCAGTTCCTATCTTGTGCTGCTTTCGAAATACAGTGCTAGTGTAGTCATGGCACAGGCTCGAGAAGATCAGTGACTGTTGTCAAGCATAGGAATTCAGTGATGTTTCTTGTGCTGTCATCCATCACCTTAATGAGCCAACAAACCACTCTGAAATTGATGTTGGTGATCAAATTGACTCAAGCAGCATCTCTTTATATAATTCCACCATGCATTCAAATGTTTACACATGTGACCCAGACTGCAAGCAAAGATGGAAATCTCATTATCTCTCTAATGTATCTACAACTTTTATCCTATATAAAAAAATGAATGCATGTATAATGTGAAGCACAGGCAACAATGCACATGTATAATGCAGCCATGTAACTGAATATCAATCTCTAATCAGCTCTATTGAAATTTTTTTCCATTTTGACAAATAGGCTATTTCCATGTCCTCATTAAGTCCAAATGATATTGGTCATGCATACTGTAGAATGAGGTCAGAGACATAGAAGCACCATAAAATAGGTTTGCATGAAAACATCAATCTTCTGCCCTCTGTTAACTTGTTTCTTATGTTCATTTAGAATTTGTTCCAGCATATCACATGAAGCATATATTTAGAGATGACTTGCACATGACCTTATTATAGATGTGTGTGGCACAGATCCGTGATATGGGACCCTTTGAAATCTAGGAGGCTATTTTTGATCCTGCTTGCATCCCCTTTTACATTGAGGTACACAGAGATCATAGCATGTTCTATCATACAGGATCTTACAGGGGCACAACTTTTAGGAGAGAATACATGTAGCTATGTAAAATTCTGGATACTGGCTGGTGATGGTTCTGGGGACAGAGATGGGGTCTCCCCTGGAGCAGATTGATTCTTGCCCTGTGGGTTTCAGGGCATTAACCAGTGGGGAGACTGGGCTTAAAAATCCTTGTCTCCCTCCCTTCAACCACATTTTACCCACCCTTGTTTGAACTTTATGTACACATGTTATTTTCAAACGTACTAACTATGTAACTTATGTATACAGCAAATGGTGGCACTCAGTGTACATATTGGTACAGTAAGTGATATGGACCCATAGGTATAGTGTTAAAAGATGAAGATGAATCCCTAAATTTTATGTGGACTTGGCAAATGGCTACACAAAGAATAGGAGTCTAAGGAGCGCTTTAGGGTACTCCCAGGTCACAACCCATAGTGCAGTCTCCAGTAACAACAGCTGACACTATAAAAAACATGGTGTGGCAGATAAGTCAAGACAAGCAAAGGCCAGGGCAAGCAGCACACTAGAAGGGTAGCAGCAAAACAAGTCAGATTGAAAAAAAGGAAGTAGATATTGCCTAGCTGTACAAAAACTAGTAGAAACCTATTGTTCAAATGGGAGGATCCCTTTACATAATGCATGGCATGCAGGCATAGGTGTAGAAGGATTTTTTTTGGGGGGGCAATATTTTTTTTATTTTGACAGTCCTATGTAATTTGAAAATTATAAATAAAATATTATACTTCTCTAGCTGTTAACCCCTTCCTGATGGATGGTCATAATAATATGGCTCTAAGTGTTTTTCCTCCTCGCCTTCTGAAAGCCATACCTTTTTTATTTTTCCATCTACATAGACTTATGGGGGCTTTTATTTTGTGGGACAAGATGTATTTTCTAATGGTGTTATTCATATTACCATAGAACATATTGGGAAATCTAAGCTAAGTGGAGCAAAATGTGAAAAAAAAGAAAAATTACTTGCGCCATGTTTGAGGTTGTTTTGCTTTTATGGTGCTCAATCTTAAGTAAATTATCTATATTCTACAGGTTGATATGAATTTGGCACTACGGTTTCCGTTACGTTATGTTTTGGTACCTCAAAAAAATTCAAAACATTTTCTATTTTTGAAATTTGCACGACGGCGCCATTTTCTGTGACCCATAACTTTTTTGTACTAAAACCTACGGACATGAGTGGGGGTACATTTTTTGCAAGCTACAGCATACATTTTATTGCTAGCAGTTTGGAATGCATGCAATGTTTCTGATCAATTTTATTCCAATTTTTATGGGACATAAAATGCCCCAAAAACTGCAGTTGTAGCGTTTGGAATTTTTTTCATCTACGGTGTTCAGCGTACGGGATAAATGATGTTATATTTTAATAGATCAGACTTTTTCAGACACAGTGATACCAAATATGTGTAACTTTTTTATTATTTATTTTTTTTTATTTGTGAAATGGTAAAAGGGGGGTGATTTGAACTTTTAATACTTTTTTTATTTTTTTTACACTTTAAATTTTTTTTTTTTAGTTTAACTTTGAGTCCCCCTAGGGCGCTTCATCACTAGGGGGCTCGATAATTTCGGAAGTGGGGAAATTGAAAACATGGCAACGATGGAAGCCTTCACAAGGCTGCCAGCTGCCATGTTCAGTGATTGGGACACAGCAATCTCACCGCTGATGTCCCGATCACAGTAAGGAACGGTGCGCGTCGTCAACCCCTATGTCTAATAATAATAATAATAATCTTTATTTATATAGCGCCAACATATTCCACAGCACTTTACAATATAGAGGGTATAAGCACAGACAAACCAGACATTACATTATAAAAAGGCTACTTACAAACGAGACACGAGGTGTGGGGGCCCTGCTCGCAAGAGCTTACAATCTATGTCTAATGTGCCAAAGTAATGTGTTAGGCACATTTTTTGAAAGACTCGACACTCTTTAATGCCTAACATTTGGGGGTTTTCTGGGGGCATTCTGGGGGCGTGTCGCACCACACGCATATTATTAGACACATATATGAATGTGGTTCGGCAAAACTGGGTGCATTACTGCTCGAACAGACAGACCTATTCCAATGTGGTCTGCCTGAGCCTGAGGAGTCGAAATGGTGCTGGACTTGCTGTTTGGGAAATATCAAATATTTCTCAATTTACACCAGTACAATAATAAAAAGTAATTTATGCTAATTATCAAACTATATAAAATTAAATTATTTAAATTTAATTAAAAATGTTATCATATAAAATTAATATAAAATATATAATATCCCATAAATATAAAAATATCTTCTATAAATATTAAAATTTAATAGAATCTAAAACTAATTTTATATTAAATAACCCACTGATGTTGTTGTTCAGATTTTGAAATGTTACATTTTTACTACATTAAATTTGTAATGTATTTTTGATGCTCTCACCCTTTATTCTACATACAGCAAGAGCCAGCACACCACAGGTCTTGCTGGGACCTGTGGTTCACCAAGCAAGATCACTACCATAGTTTCTATTCACTGATATGCTATTCTAATGACTTTTCGCTTATTCCCAGCCTATTTATAGCCTTTATACATGTTTGGTGCATTACTAATGCGCCTAAGTTCCGTAATGTGCCAAACAGATAAGCGGGGGTGGTGAACTTTAGACTCCATTTACAATCGCACAAAAAACACTTTCATACATTCAGGTGCATTATACACTGTATGAAAATACCTTAAGGAAGCAATTACTTTTTTTTTTATCAAAGGACAAGAGTCATATGAGATTTGTATTTACTTGTTTGTTTTTTTCTACTGCATAATTTTTTGTGTAAAGATAGATGAAATCAAGCGCATCTTTTTCACTGTGATGTATGTACAGATGGTTTATACATTAATTGTATATATTTTTTTCTAAACAAAAAATATGTGAATGTTTAACTATTCAACCATTTAACTATAGCAATCCTATTTCACCCTATAACTTAGAGCCCGCTAAAAAAGAAAAAAAAAAGCTCTGTGGAAACAAAAGAAGGTTCCAAACAACTATGATACAAGGTAATGAAAAGTAACAAGCAGGAATGGATGTAATAAGTTACTGAGTACAGTTAAGTCACTTATTGAAAAATGGAAAGAATGTGGCACACTTGTATATCTTTCTACAACAGACATGTGGAAATCTCTGACATGAATGCAAAAAATTTCACTTGGCATGAGATCTTTCTGCAGGGCTGAACAAAACACATGCAAAGTTAATAAAATACACAATGTACATATTTATTATTTTATCTGAAACAGTCCTTGAGTTTTCTCTTGCCATTTCACTTGACTTATTTACAGAATCAACAGTGGTTCAGTCCATGCATTAGGTATCAACCTGCTCTTCTTTCCATAATGTTCACATTTCTACTGGTTTGTCTATTTTTTCTATTTTTCTTTTAATCTTCTCTATTGGAGTCCTTCCCAACATAAATCAGAATGGATCAGAGTGTCACTTGTAAGAGAGTCAGTTAGAATTAAGAAGGTTGTGACTGAAATGGCAACCATAGTTGGAGTGAATATTCTTATCCCTTTGGTTCTGCATGATAATAATTACTGAAAGAACAATAACACTACTTCCAACCCATTATTGACTGTCTGGGGCCTTTCCACTAACTTACTATTATACTCCAACATATGATTAACCTAAAAATACCCCGAGAAACCCTTTTTTTAGAGATATGTTGGCGTTACGTTGGCTATCGACATCGATCGTAGCGATAGTCGGCCCCCATCGAAAAGGTTTTAATGTCGATGTCGCTCCCCGATGACCATTAAAGTTATGGGAGAGCAAAAAACCTTCTTTTTAAATCCAAACGGGTGGAGAAGTGGAAAACAGCCACAACATCAAATGGATACTGTAATTTACGCAAAACACTTGGGCTAAAAAAGCCAAAAAAAAAGTAACACCTTCACTACCCCTGTTTGTACCCGATGATTTTAAACCTGCATCCCCCACAATTAAAAAAAGTGCTAGAAGGAGTATGATTTGAACCATATCTTATTGAAGGGGACTTGAATATCCTGCCTGGAACGCAGCAGAGCCCAAACCTGCATGCCCCCCACTTTTAAAAAAGTGCCGGAAAAGGAGTCTTTCAACCCCCAAATTTTAGTTGAATGGACATTGTATACTGCCCGGGGCCCACGCATGACCCCCCAAACCCTAAAAAACCCCCCAGATTTAAAAAGTCCCGGAAAAAAGGGAGTTTTTTAAACCCCCATTTTATTTTATGGACATTGACTATACTGTCCTGACCCACAGAGACCCCCAAACCCTGCATGACCCCCCTTTTTAAAAAGTGCCGGGAAAAAGAAGTCTTTCAACCCCTTTTTAGTTTCATGGACTTGTATACCGTCCTGGCCACCATGAGCCCCAAACCTGCATGACCCCCACTTTTAAAAAAGTGCCGGAAAAAGGAGTCTTTCAACCCCCATTTTAGTTGAAGGACATTGACTATACCTGCCCTGGGCCCCAGCATGAGCCCCAAACCTGCATAACCCCAGATTTAAAAAAGTCCCGGAAAAAGGAGCTTTCACCCCCCCATTTTAGTTTCATGGCATTGACTATACCTGTCCGGGCCAGCAGGGCCCAAAACCCTGCATGACCCCCATTTAAAAAAATTTTCCCGGGAAAAAAAGGTTCTTTAAAACCCCCATTTTGTTCACTGGACATTGACTATACACCTGTCCTGGGCCCACCCCGACCCCCAAACCTGCAAAACCCCCCAGTTTTAAAAAAAGTGCCGGAAAAAGGGTCTTTCAACCACCATTTTAGTTTCAGGACTTTGGGACATCCCTGTCCTGGGCCCACAGCTGACCCCCCAAAACCTGCATGACCCCCATTTTTAAAAAATCCCGGAAAAAAGGAGTTTTAACCACCATTTTAGTTTCACTGGACATTGACTTACTGTCCTGGGCCCACGCATGAGCCCCAAACCAGTGACCCCAAATTTTAAAAAAAGTGCCGGAAAAAGGAGTCTTTCAACACCTTTTTAGTTTCACTGGACATTGATATCCCTGTCCTGGGCCACAGCATGGCCCAAACCTGCATGCCCCCCAGTTTTTAAAAAGTGCCGGAAAAAAAGGGTCTTTCAACCACCTTTTATTTTTCAGGACTTGACTATCCCTGTCCGGGCCCAGCATGACCCGGGGGCCGGGTTACAGTGGGTGCGGTGAGAGCCCAGGCGGGCGTCCGTCATTATTAACCGAGGTTAAAATGCCCTGATGACGCAGCAACGAAAACTGTCGTGCTAAAGCAGGTGCAGAAGGGAAGTGTGAGAACCCCCAGCCTTCCTCGTACACAGTCAAACCCTGGGTAGCGCTTCCCCCCTCCGTATGAGTGTGGACCAATTGAGCTTCATTGGAAATACTGGTGGTTAAGCTCCTTTTTACACCAGGTCCCTTTACTTGAATTCTTTTTCTCATTTTACTCAAGTGTGGGGGAAAATGGTCTCTGTATTTTGTTCTTGTCTGTGCCCCTACTCCCATGCCCTTAAATAACCTACATTGGTCAAGTTTTCCTGTACCTCCCTTGTACAATTCAGGGAAATTTTTTTAACAGTTTTTTGTACTGAATTTTTTAGTATTTTAAAATTTAGAAAACACATTTTTAAAATCGGATGGAACCCCACCTGTTTTTGTTTCTCTTTTTTATTGTTTAAAATGGGTTGGCTCAATAAAGGGATTGATAGTTGTTAAAGATCTTGCAAAAACAAGTCTTTTTGCAATATGTGTCCCTTAAAAAATGTCTACCCATTCCTGTTTTGACAGCACCCCCCTTGAGCCACTCTTGACCTTGGAAGAAAAAGTCTGTTAGAAACAAAATTTTTTGAATGGACCCGTAGTTTAAATGCATGTCCCCTCAAATGCCCCCCAAAAATTCAAAGCGACCCTTTAGCCACTTTGGAAATTGTGAAGAACAAATGTCTGTTGGAAAAAACATTTTTTTTGAATAGGACCCGTTATAGTGCATGTCAAGCAAAATGCCCCCAAAAATTCAAAAAAAGACCCAGAGCACTTTTAAATTGTGAAGAACAAATGTTATTTGAAACAAATTTTTTTTGAATAGGACTGTAGTATTGCTGCATTTCAAACAGCTGACCCAAAAAAATTATAAAATGATTCTCAGCCCTGTTAAAAATTGTGAGGGGAAAAGCCACTTAGAGCCCCAATTTCTGTTCCCCAAAAAAAAACCATGATTTAGCTTTATCTACAGCAACATGACCCCAAAAAAAAATAAATTGATTCTAGCCCCTGTTAAAAAATTTTGAGGCACATGACCCCAAAAACCCTTGACAAGTAAAAATTTTAAAGTGAAGTGAGTAAAAGGTTGGTTTTGTCATGAAACCTTTTGGGGTTTTTTACGTTCCCCAAGCAAAAAGCAAAATGAACTGTTGGGGTTGGAAAAAAAATTGCAGTAAGAAATGTCATTTTAAAAAAGTTTTTCAAGAGGACCATTTTTGTTTGGGAGGAATGTGAAATAGCCCCGCAATAAACGGTGCCCGGCAATTGGGGCCACAAATCATCAGAGATCCAGCCTGATTCATCTTGATGAAAGTCAAAAAGATCCCCATTACGTGGGAAAATGGATGCATTTGTCTGTAATGCTCCCCCCAGTGTGTAAAGGTCCGCTCAGATTGACGCTGGTGTGGGCAGGACAACAACCTTTTTATGGGTGGCGACGAGCTCGGGCCATTCGTCCTTTTGGATACCCCGAAGCTATTGGGTCCGGAACACATCCAAAAACATCGGTGTTGAGAGCAGATATCGTGCACCCCTGATTTTAAAGCTGGTCTCTTGTGTTGGATGTGTGCCCTGCATTGATGCGTTGGTGAGGTGGGAAATAAGATTGCCAGAGGTAACCATTAGGCTTCTGCCACCTTGCCTGCTGCTGCTGCTGCCGTACGGCTGTTGGACCTACGCTGTCCGCGTGATGTGTTCCACTGTGACATTTGGGAACGTGAAGCAGCGCAAAGATGTCTCAATTTATCAACGAAAAGGGCTCCATTTCCCGCCCTTTTACTCTCTTTTGGGTGGGTGGAAAGGAAAGTGTGAGTTTTGTTTTGTACGGGGGTCCCGGAGGGTGGCCACCCCGTAAATGTGTTCATTTTGATGGGCCTTAATGCGAGGATCATGTTGGCGGAAATGGAGCATCCAAACACTCATGTGAGAGATGGAGCCTTGAGTTTCCCCGCCCCTGGTTGGGGGCATAGCAAACTCATCTTCCCTCATTTTGCCCCAAATTCACTCCAACCTCTTTCCAAGGCAGGGACGTCGGTTTTCTAGGAATACCTCCCCCTCCTCCTCCTCCCCTTCCTTGGACAGCTTCAAACAGCCCGACTTGCCCCAGATGATGCACCCTGGAGCTGAGGTGCCCCCTTGGACTGCTTGGACCCTGAACCCTTGCCCAAAGAGACCAAAAAAATTGAGAAAATGTTGGGCTTTGGATTTTGGGGAGAAAGGCTCCGTGTCTGCATCTGGTCCGGGTTCTCCTCCCTCGCTGGCGGGCCCGTGTTTTAGAGTGTCCAAGATCGTTCCAGAACTAAGATCACCACAAGCTCATGCTGACAAGCAGGGGGCCCCCTTGGGGGTTGAACCCCTACTGCCATGGGGGCCGGCCAGAATGTGAAAGCAAGGGGGGGCCCCCTGTCCCGGCAGGCCCCGCCCCCCGCTTACAGATGGTAAGAGATTTTGACGTGGTTGCTCCTGTCCCTATAATCAATCTGTGGGGAGGGAGCCGCGCTGAAATTAAGTTAAAACAATAGGTTTACATTACACGATTGAGTTTCCCTTTCTTCTGCATCGTCCTGCACGAACGGGGCAGTGGCCCCCCCCTCCTCCTTGGGCCGGGGGGAATCATCTATGGTAAAAGTGGTCCCCCCCTGTGGACAGGCAGTCACTGATCTCTGGAGCAGAGGGGGAGGGGGGGGCCGGGCTGCTCCTTCGTGCAGGAGCTGATGCAGAAATGGGAAACTCAATCTGGTATGTAAATATTGTGTTTAACTTAACTTGAGGCGGGCCCCCTTTTTATGGCAGGCCCCTTTAAAGTCCCCTGGAGGCCCATGAAGGGCCCGGGATGTGGAGGCCCCACTGAAAGGGCCCCGGGATGTGGGGCCCCAATGAAGGGCCCCCGGAATGTGGGGGCCGCATGAAGGGCCCCCGGGGGGTAAGGGCCGCATGAAGGGCCACAGGGATGTGAGGGGCGACTGAAGGGCCCCAGGGATGTGGGGGCCGCACTGAAGGGCCCCAGGGGTGTGGGGGCCGAAGAAGGGCCCCAGGGATGTGGGGGGGCCCCCCAAGGGCCCCGGGATGTGGGGGGCCGACCCAAGGGTCCCGGGGGTGTGGGGGGGAAGAAGGGCCCCAGGGGGGGGG